>JAVFBZ010138965.1:0-21930 GCA_032466195.1 Katharina tunicata
ACTGAACATCATTATGTTGTAGGAAACACCCTGAATAAAATGATTCTAACTGAACATCATTATGTTGTAGGAAACACCCTGAATAATGGAGTAGACTAGTAAGGAAGTACATACATGGGCTTAAATCACAAAATAAATCTGGAATTGTCAAAGGGTGTTACTATACTTGTACTGGACAAAACCTAAAATACCCTTAGGTAAAGTCAAAAGCATCCCAATTTAATATCTATCAGTATCAGCGATCAACCATTAAAAATAAGGCACCAAAGAATACTGGGATCTTTATATGATTCAGATTTAACCAGAGGGAAAATGTGGTAGGTTTAAAAATACTGGACTATAAATAAGCTACTGTCAGAATAAACTGCTGTCAGAGTACAGGGTGGTGAAAAAGAACTGGCCTTGACGTAAAGGAAATATAAATCGGCTGAGGTCAAGAAATAATTCCGGTTTAGTTTACAAGCACTTACTATATGAGAAGCTCTCTTGCCATAATCATTACACAAATTGGATTTCCTTTCCTATGTTCACTCCAGTCTTGAGCCAATTTCCTTCCTAAACCAAGACATGGCTGAAACTGGAGTATAGCTACTGGCCTTAATTTTCAAAATAAATTTGGATAAATGTCCTAATGTTTTGATTTTGTCTGGTGCCCTTCGTTGGTCGTTCCACAACATAATTCTCCTAGTGTGATTTAGTAACACAATTACTTTAAAGATTATATTTTCAGCTACATGTATATTATCAACAGTAAGGCTTTATAGACCTCAAAATGTTTACTTCCCGCCTTGGCATGCTGCATTTCTTTTTTTGTGCCCCAAATTCAGTTATTTATGTTTTTATGGCCAATGCCTGGATCTGAATTGAGTTTTTTTCCAGGTTTTTATGACCCTGGAGCTAATTCCAGGAAACATCTTTTCTGATGAAATTCTGATGAGTTTGTCCAGTTTCCTCAGCAGAATTTTTCAAATTAATATTCCCAAATGCCATTTTTAATTGCTTTCAGGGGCACATCATTTATCAAACAGTCTTAGTATGTCAGACCTCCTTTAACCAATATCTGATACAAATAATTCATAATTAACTTCATTCATGACTAGATATATATAAGTGTATATTGCAATTGTTATAGTAAGTTGAAACATTCTGAATTCGATCAAAACTTACTGTGATGAGAAGTAGACAACGCTAGAATATGGTAGATAAATTTAGCTATGTTGTAGGAATGATGTTGTCTCTGAAAACAATGAACTACTGAGTACATGTGTATACGGGCAGACGAGTTTGACAGTTAAGAATTGTTATTGCGAATCCTGTGGTAGTTTGAAAGAAATAATAGAAATTGAATTGGGAAAAGGTAACAACCTACACAGCTATTGTATTTTCTGCTGATTTGAATACTTTTGTAGGGTTGGAAAGATAGGTTTCCTCTTCATTGAAAATTAATATTGTTGCCATTGTTCATTTTTAAAAAAAGATTCAGTAATTCCTTCCGAAAATTTGTTTTAATATTTATAATTTTTTACCACAGAATATCACTAGTACAAACTACGAAGCCTAGCAACAGATGTATAAGTTAAAATGATACATCAGTAATAACCCAGCACGTGTTTAATTAAACAATTAACTTCTAAATGAAAGGAGTGTGGACCTGCTGAGTCCTTTTCACACACAGTGCACAGCATACAAAGGTAGGTTCAATCACCCTGTAAAACGGTTAGTTTTAAGGCGGCTGGACATTGTTCTATTACAGCTTAGCATCACTTGTGTTTTGGATTAAAACTGGTAGGAGACGTTTCAAAACCTACCCTGAGATCTCTGTAGTCCTCAGAACTCCCAGTATCTACACAAAGTTGAGCAGAATTAGTTTTGGATAAAAATACTCATAGGCTTTCTGACCTTTGAGTTTCAGTTCTTATCTTGTAATTAGTTAGTTGTGTATTTACAGTGGAAAGCACTTGTTATATTTTAGAGTAGAAATAATGACACTTAACAATTATTTTTATTCTGACACCTTTTCTTGCTTTGCTATGTTTTGCTTCATTCTGAAAACTAACATCTGAAGAGAACCTCTCTAAATGATTTACCTGTCAGTTGTCACATACATTACAAAATGTCCGTTTATTTTTCACTTTTCCAAAGAGCATTATGTACAAAACATATTATCATTTTCTTTCATTGTATGTTTTAAAATAAACATTTCATATGAGAGAGTTTACTCCATTCACCTTTGATGAACATAAAATTTGCATTTTTTCGTATTGCATTATACATGTAGGTACATGCACAAGGTAATTATGTTATTTTTGAATGTTCTAGTGGCGTTGGGAGTTTGACTTAAACTATGAATTGGTGCCTCTGACATACATTGGTTTGTTTGCTAGCTTGGACTTTTACACCGTACTTAAGGTTATTATAGTCTAATGGACGAAAGAGACAACGCTCGGCGTCGCTGACAGAAAAAGACAATACAGAACATTTACAGAATGCACAAAGAGACACCCCAACAAACCAGCTTCCTGGTGCAATTTCACTCAAAGAACAGTTGCCAAGGACCAGGAAAGCTCTCGCCAGCCGCATGCTATACACAAAGTAGATATGGTGCTTCTAACCAGAACTGTATATTGAAAGGGGGTTGGGGGTTGGTTTGTTCTGTTAGCAATCAGGCTACCCAGTGTCACTGAGCCAAGGTGTGACGTACCAACTCATTTTTATGAAAGGAATAGTGTGTAGGCGAAGATAACTCAGAGTAAAAACATCAACCTTACATCACTCCATAACACAGCTTGATACAGAAAACAATCTCTTTGGCCAGGAAAATCTAGCTCATTAAACAGCAGGATGGGGAATGTAATCAAATTATTATGTGGATGGTCTGTCTTATCTCTAACAACTGAATCCCTTGAGAGTGTCAATCAAACATAATTAGACATTCCCTTTTCCTCTGGTGAAGATAAAGCATGGCCTTCATTTCACAGATAAGCAGTAAAGCATAGGCCATCCCCATTTACCCCTACATAATGTTTCTCACCAAAGATATGGCTTCTGCTTGTTCAGAGATAAATCATAACATCTATCTTATCTAACATTTAGAAACTGGTGCAAGAAACATGAGACCAGCTTTTTTTTTTCTGAATGACAACCCCATTATTGTAATTTAGTTAAAAAACGATCAAAATGTCCTGTTTTTAAACAATAAAATGAATTCATTCTTATTTCTGATTATATACTTATAACAACAGTTATTAAAAGTTGAATACTTGAATACACTTTTACGAATAACTTTGTATCTGATTAAACCCACAGGATCTTCCCTGGTTCAGATGTGATCCAGAATCATACACTGAGATACATGTACCTCCTGGCTTTGTCAACAACACACCTTTTACATGAGTCCAGCTCCTATATTACAATAGAATTTAACTGTTATCATAAAATAAAACAAATTACATCTTTTTCTATTTTTGACTGATAAATTCCCATAAATAATAAACTCAGAATGCTATTAAAACAAATCTGTCCCACACTGGTAAATAAATCCTTATATCATCCTATAACAATAAAATGCCTGATGTGTGAATAGCTTTTACATATAGACGGTGATAAATCAGCAGGATGTGTGTGATACACCAATCAATTAAAACATGTTTGAGAAAATGAAAGTGGATAATTAACCATGATAATTACACCTGACAGCTTCATCTCTTCCTAACCCATATATATTTTTATTTTTTCACAAACTCTCTGGTCATTTACCTTGTAAGACCCTTTTCTACCCACTTCCCACTCCATCATGACCCAAACCTGCAGCCACCCCCAGGGAGCCCCTATCACAATCCACCCTTGCTAGACCATCTAAGATTAAACAGACAGTTAAACACATGTTCATGGGATTCTTTGTTACGCTCCAACACCTCCGGTCAAAGAATCTTCTTCATAGGCCAGGGAGGGTCAAACTGGAGCTGGAAATAATGACTATACCAAATGCATAGTGCTTTAAAGCTCATCAAATTGACCATCTGGTTTACCACCTTACATGTTAACAGGCATCCCTCCCACTAAATACAAATTAGAGCCAATGCTATGAAAATCTCTCTGAAAACCACTATCCTCAAGAAATAAATAGAACAAATCTTTAGCCAATAATATTTAGTTCGTTGTACATATGTAATTCTGATCATTATAGGGTGCAAACCCAGTGGGCAATGGGAACCATCCTTGGGGTCACTTGAAACAGTTATGACCATCATTTTGATTTAGCATTATACAAGAAACCAGCAAACTTCCCGTATATTGTACCTAAATGTTGACAAGGGCAAATGGGCCTGCCTATACTGGGTAAGAGTAGGAGAGATCCAAAGTAAACCATGCTAACCGTGTCACCATGACTGAGTTATCCTGCAGGGTACTAGCCCAATCAACAATCCAAAGGGAAAAAAAGTTATTAAACAAAACAAACAAGCACCTTAAATTTCCCTTGAAGTGTGATCCATGTGAGTTAACAAGAAGCCTTCTGGGATTTCCATGATTACTGAAGTAGGCTCACGTTTGATCTAATCCCTATGAAATCCTACAGTCATTAATGTGCTCTCTCACAGTTTGACGCCCCAATTGGGACTTAAGGAAGGGTTAAACTAATCCAGTTTTAATAGCTCCATTAACTCTCACCCTGTGTGAATCAAGGATTTCATGAAGCCCTCATTAAACTTAGCAACACATCATATCAGCTTTCGATTTTACTACTTGTAAACATTTCAAACATTCACAAAAAAACAAGACTTTGTGTTGCTGAAGTAGGGGGGGAAACCTTGTAAAAAAAACATGCCAAAATCTCCACGGCCACCTGAAAACTACCCGTGTATACATGTGGCCAGTGTAAGGAATCAAACCTACGCCAGGCACAGTGAAGGAGACTCAGCGGTCTAACGCTCCACCGAGCCAAGACGCAACCCGAAATATTATAGCAAAATCCTTGAAAATATTTTACTGTAACAACAACATACTGTATACTGTACATATTAATTCAATTCATCAGGAAAAGTTTTGCAATTAAAAACAGTACAGATAAATGTACAAGTTATCAAATAAAATGAAAAACTTGCATTCATTTTTACGTCACATTTTTAAATCAAAGAAATTCACCGTAGTTAAAATGAACGTGATACTGCTGGGGTGCCGCAGGGTGCTACTTTATCCCTTTTACTATAACAACATAACATAAAACAGGAGATCAAAGGCCATACTTTAAGCAGATTAAGCCATTAACAGATGGAGCGCAGCAGTTTAGCCAGATAATGTCAGGCCAAAGCCTAAAATAATTAGGCCCTAATTTTCAACATCAAACAATTTATACCCCAAACATAATTTTGACAATTGACAGTGTAAGGGAAAGGTTGTTGTACAGTCAGTTTGAAGCCATGTCCACTGTCATCTACCTACAAACTCTTACTCATCGTGCATGCTAAATCCACACTTCTAACATCCTTGCAAATCACTGAACAAACATTTACGGAGCCACTTGAGCAGTGATCCAAAACTGAAAGGATTTTAAAAATGTGCTTGGGTAATCGCCGAGTGAAACTAGCTAGACGCAATAGAATTGGAATTTAAACACTCTCAGTAATCCGTTTATTTATCTGTTTAGCAGTTAGCCAGTTACAAACAATTTACCTAGGCAAACACTGGAATTAAATTGAGTAAGAAATCTCATTTGGGTAGAAGTAATGAGAAATAGCTTTGCAAAGTTCTCACTGAAAATGAGCAATATGGTTAAAGATTAAAATAAGCGATTGTTAGTTTTGTTTGCTCTGTGTTTTGGGATTTTTTTTTACAATTGATAGCATATGCAATAAACATTAGTAGAGGTAAAAAAATTAGGAATCTGACTATAGTGTGACGGGACAAAAATAATCAGAAATTATTTTTCATCAGAACACAATTTTTGTCTTTCATAAAAATATTCACAATTATTATTTCTAGTGAAGCCAATGCTGTTAATTGGCTGATTGATTGGGGTTTTACGCCATACTTAAGGTTATTTCAATTATATGATGGTCACTTTAGCACTTATATCCTTCCAGACTAATGTGTGAAGGAAACCCCCTTAAGCGATGCCGGCAACGTAGAAGACACCACAATAGTCTACATTAGCAGGACAAAAAACCAGGACAACAAAATTGGCTTCCTGATGCCCCTAAGCTCAGACAGCACCAGGGCACAGGAAACTAGACCATACCACCCGCTCCGCTGCTGTTAAAAGGTTACATCCTGTGAGTATGTCAAAAGAAAAAGCTCACGATACAAATATCACCTGTCAAATAGTAATTTGGTAATTAAACAGAGGCTGTTTGAACAACGCTCGTTCTAAATGGGTTGGATTTTGTTAAGTAAGTGAAAACATTTGCTTTGTTCTTTTCACGTAGAGTCTCTTATTGATTTGAAAAATGATGATCAAAATATGGAAAGATTATTCTGAAAAACGCACAAAATAGTATTGTTACATGGTATGTAGCCATTATATTTGAAACCCTTCTGCTGAAACCAGATTTGTAAAGATAAAATTAATGGAGATGACCAACTCCGTTTCATCTGATAAAACATAGGTAAAGAAGGTTCGAATATATTCATGTTGAAATTCCAACATTTGGACTATTATGAAGTCATCATTGGAAACATGTATATTTTTGGTGTTCATTTACTAATATTTATTTGCGGGTCTGCTAGATTCCATTTCCTTTGTTGATGAACTTATGTTTATTTCAAATACACGTATGATCTACATTTGAGAAATCACAGGATGCATATTAAAAAAAACATTGAGAAATGGACGTAAAGAGGAATTCAAGAGTGAAGACATCCATAACAACTTCTGGTTCTTTTCTCTTCATCGAAAACCTCATTTTTTATAAATAATATCTCACATACTTTTTGCTGTTGCTTAAACCTATATATGGAAAACTATGTCTGAGATTTCTCTAACAAAATATGTGGATCTTAGAATCAATATCTGAGCACAGTTTTAACTTGTCACTAAAACAATTCGAAGTGTTTACGATACGTCTTCAATATTGCAGGTAAAAGAGGTAGATCCAGGTCACCGGAAGACGCCAATATTAAAAAATAGCGTGTAAACTTCCAGAACAAATAAAAGCTGCTAAGAAAGTTTGTTAAACATAAAAACACCTTGAAAAATGAATTGAGGTAAATTTTTCAGGGCTCACTGACTTCCTTGATCAAATTCTGTTCAATTTGTAGCCATAGATCAAATAAAGTTAAGGGTTCATGGAAGTGTTTATAAAAATCAATAGACTGTTGATTTATCTTGTTCATATCACATGCCATTATTAAAACACCTAGATTTCAAAAATATGTTGATTGTTTAAAAGTTGTAGAAACAGGATACCAATCCTAAAAAAATAGAATTTTAAAATTAACTACAATTGTTATCATGAATTAAAGTATCATACATGTATATGCAATATTTAAGTAAAATTATTTTCAAAAAATCTATTCCAAATTTTCAAGAATTAAAACATAATTATGTTTTAAACTTTCAACATAAGCAATAGCTTATTTTTTTTAATTTTTCTAGAATCTATTCAAAACAGAGCCTCTGGACATCCAACTCAAACTTTTAAAAATTTTTATTCAAGGTATCTGGATTCATTCAACACAAAACTGCCTCTAGAAAACTAAAGTTAAGGTCAGCTTCGATCGGAAAGGGAAAGCATGAGGGGTGGACAGTTTAAAAAGGATGTGTGCATTGTAAGACGAGTGCTTGATGCTGGTCTCGGACAGTCAGAGTCAGGTAGTAAACAAGCCGAGGGACGCACAAACAAATTGATTAGATACAAAGGAATTCCCATCAATTTGCTGTAGCTGAGTTCCGTGCCAGGGGAAGAATCTGAGCGGAGCAGGTACCTTGGGTCCACCGCTCTATATTTATAAACAAGAGATGATCCATAAGTCTAGCATTTCAAATTTGTCGTTGTGGTTTAGAATGTAACAGTGGATGTCATTAATGTGAGCGTATCATGACAGATTTTAAGCAGCAATATACAAAAGTTAAGAAATATTTGTCGTATCTTTGCTTTGAATCATGGATAAAACTAAAAATAAAAGGACTAACACAAGAATAAAACAAATTTTAAAAATATATAAATTAACAAATTTCATGTGAAGTTGTCAAGTTAGAAAATGCAAGTACATGTATTATTAAAGTCTAGGCACACAATTAAAATGTGGCTAAAAGAGAAAAAATCACTTTTGGATCTCCATACAATTTACTCACTAAAGATCACACAGATTTTACAGTTTACACTATTAGATCACTCTCACAACTCCGGGAACTGCCATACCATTGATTTATTTATATATTTCAATGTTATTTAAGGAACTCAAGCTTATTACATTTATATGAAGTATTTGTTCTGCAGGTGTTTGGTGAAGAGGAATAACTCCCATGATAAAACTCAGGAAAACAATAAGTTAAGAATTGGACAAACCTGTAATCAAGTATTTACTCTTGTGAATCTCACAATAAAACAAATAAGATAAGCAGGTTTTAAAAATCTCCACTTAACTAGAAGGCACATATGGCATATTCATCTAAACTCTACACAATAGAGAACTAACGGCAAAGAGGATTACGAACCAGTCTGATCAATAGAAGCCATGAAAGTTCAGGTGACTTGAGAAATAAATAGTGGGACCTGGAGAGAGAGAGAGGTTGGGGAATGTTTGGGGGGAGAGGGGGGTCAAGAGGGGCTGATGGGTCATTATACGCAGGTTCATTCTCAAGGCATTTTAAAATCAATAGCAGCTTAAACCCTATCCCATCACACAGCTTACGGCAAATGTTTATTGGCCAATGAAAGCCGTACATAAGAGAGCATTTTGATACACTTTGATTTGTCAAGTTAAAGGTACAAGGCTTAGCTATGACTGAAGGTTGAGCTAATAAGTACATTTAATCCCTCCAGAGGGGAATGTATGACGCCATCTCATACCTGTTTAGGTCAGCTTATATATTGTACAGATGAATGTTAAGGAAAACTTGTCAAGGGTCTCCACGGATTGCTTCTCACTCAAATATATTACTCTAACAAATCTGAAAACACATCATGCATTCAAAACTGTTAAAAATTGTTTGATTGTCTTTTTACACTTGAAGGATGGTGATAACTCCAAATGAAGCACTGGCAGAAACACAACCAAATAATGTGAAATCACTTCAAGAGATGAAGTGTTAGCTCTGTTGGAGAGATAATGTGCTCGAGCGCCGACTCAATGTTATGACAGTAAATTCCCCCCCCCCCCCCCCCATTTAAAAAAAAAATCACCTGGTTTAATATTGCAAGCAAAAAAGCCAAAACACATCCGGCCTTCTCTTATAATATAAATTGATGTTATTCAACATGAGAAGGACTCTCTTTCTGATGCCTCTAACTATTATTTTATCCAAAGAAAAACTGGATATTAGTTTAAAACTAGGTCACACATAGGTGGCTTCAAAGTAAATAAGAAATATCCATCAAAAACCAGTTTGACAAGAATATTGAGAGTTCTTTATCCGTTAGAATGAATAGCCCTATGTCTAGCCTACACAAAATGCATGTAATACACTCTCTAAAATTCTTTTAATTTAATGAAATGAAATGATTATTATCCTTAATAGGGAAAATGACAAAAACTTATATAAAATGTATGTAAATGATATGTAAAATATTATCCCCAAGCCATAGTATTATCTCCACTCGCCTTCAAATTAATCAGAAAATTCAAATGTGCCCACATTTTGATTTCATTTTAATGTTGCAAAATTTATGAGTCTAAAATTAACACCTTTCACAATTTTAGAGACCAAATATAGAAGAACTATTGAAGATATATAATTCTGAAATTTAACATTTCCTTTGTGGAACTCCCAACACTTTTTGTCCAAACTTTTAAAGTCACTAAAAATCAGTCAACTTTTTGCAATGTTTATGGCACTTCAGCCAAGTCAATTTAGGACAAAATCTTTTCATAAAATCATAATGTGTCACTTTACCAACGGAACTAGGCTGTAAATCTTACATTTCATTTCGGAGAACACCTGTTCAGATTTTCTACACTCTCTCACAATGTCACAGGAAGCATCATCCCAATTATTATCCGATCCACAGATTATGGCTAAATGTGACATCCTGTTAGAGGTAAGATTTCTGAACAGCTTAACTTAACCTGATCAAGAAATAAAAGCATGATATATATATTTTTTTTAAATGTAGAAAGAAAAAAAATTTGCTTGCAAAATATTTTTGTTAATGTGGAGAAAGAAAATTTGCTTGCCTCCACCGAGATTCGAACTCGGGTCTCTGCCTAGCAGGGCAAGTGCTCTAACCGACTGAGCTACAAATGTATAAATATAGACACATATTTAATGAAAGACAAACAGGTCATCCCTTAGTGCTTTCACCACATTTTTCATTTTGCCATACAGTATTTAAGAAATCTCTAAAGAAATTCAAAATTAAGTGCCTGCATCTATGAACTGCTAAGGCATGCACTGTTATAACGATGTAACTGTTAATGTAGAAGATGCACTGTTATGATATACAGTGTATGTAACCGTCCTGTGTGGAAGGTAACTGGTACTGGTTTGATCAGTGTTTGTGTAATTCTGTTTATGTTGAATTAATCATCCCTCTCCCTACAATAATCATAAAATAAATATCAAAGCTTTATGCATTACACTTATAACACATAAAGAGATTAATGCCGTCCTTCGGAGTGCAGAGCTGAGAGAGAATCTCACAAACAAGACTAATTAAGCAACTGGGACAGCTTAATTTTTACCTGCCTCAAGGTATTAACGAACTAGTGGCATTGGAAGTGACATAAACTCTACAGATCAGCTGATGAATGTATGTACCTGGAGGCGAAACAGCTAAACCTCAAAGAGAAACCAGGTTCTGGGTTATAAAGGTATAGCTCACAGCTTACTTTACAATTAATAGAGTTCCGAAATCCGCTTGCAGGATAATGCTCAACTTCATCAGATTTAGATAAATAATTACAGTATATATATTTATAAAGAGAAAGAAAAGTTTGCTTGCTTTCAGTGGGATTCGAACTCCGGACTCTGGCTAGCAAGTGCTCTAACCGACTGAGCTAAAGAGGCTCACGGTTGAACGACCAAACTGTTTATCCAGGTAAAGTCTGTGAATCTTTCTCACAGTATTTTAATTTATATACTTATATTTTTGTATAAATGAAGAGAAAGAAAATTTTGCTTGCCTCCACCAGGATTCCAACTCGGTGTCTTTACTTATACATATATTTTTGTATAAATGTAGAGAAAGAAAATTTTGCTTGCCTCCACCGGGATTCGATATAGATATGGAGCATATAATATTACATTAGTTGGAATGCAGTGTAAATAAAACAACATAATTTACATCAAAATACAAGCATTCTTGTGCCTTGTTTATAAAAACACAAAATCATTCATGATTTTCAAAACAAAATAAAACCTGAACGAGATCCTTGAACTTACTAAGAATTAATGTTTATAGCGCATTAAGCAACAAATTTATTCAAAGGGTGATCATT
The DNA here is from genome assembly GCA_032466195.1 of Katharina tunicata. Taxonomy (NCBI): domain Eukaryota; kingdom Metazoa; phylum Mollusca; class Polyplacophora; order Chitonida; family Mopaliidae; genus Katharina; species Katharina tunicata. The sequence goes on from JAVFBZ010138965.1 coordinate 11,596, forward strand.
GGCTGATAAAGTTATATTGAATTATAGCAAAGTGTGGTGTCTTGTAATCCTGGATTACATTTAGCAGTACTTTGAACCAGTGCTGTGAATGATCTTCCCATTTATTAGCTGGATTTGAATACCTGATACTCAGAGCACAGGTGGACAGAGCAGGAAGTACTCTGATCCGGGTTTATTTTTTAATGTTTTAACACTACCACCAAATGTTTATTAACCTCAATTAATGATCGTTTAGTCACCAACAAATAATCATTAACAATTAATCAATCAAAACAAAACTCATAAAAGAACCAGCACAATATGAATGAACTACACATACATACCAAGGGTAGACTGATTACTTCCAACATGTGATGTACAAATACTCAATTAGAAAAAGTACCGGCATATAAAGCCCACACAGTATAATTTCATCATGTATATATCTATAATTAATTATGCCCACATGCCTTCACGTCTTTGCCAAATGCGACATGACCCTTAATTATGGAAGTTGCCGTTTCATGAATGGTAAGAATTATTAATGAATTCATGCAATTATAATCCATATAAATTCTGAAGAAAATGTTGTTAAAATTGACATATTTTATATCATATATAGCAGTCATTCGTTTATTTATGATATTAGAGTTGTTAACAATTTATATTATACACTAGTTGCACTAGACTAATGCTTCCCACTGTCAAAATAAAATTAAAAAAATAAAGATTTTAGTTAAATACCGTACAATGTCAGTCTTTACTTTCAAATACATGTAGATGTTTCTAAGACTGCACAAAGCTTTTATGTCAATTATAAAATATCTAAGCTTATATCCACGTTTTTATTTTAACTAACCCTTCCACCCTAAAAGTTTTATTCGAGATCCCACAATTCATGAAGAATAATTTCTGGGAGCTTACAGCCTAGTGGTATTTTTGACATCTACGTCTGATTAATTCAAGGGTGATGAACAGGCTATGGAAAGATACTAGCTGGGAGTTCATTGGCTTCGTTTTCTGACAATTTTTGTTTGGCACCTGTTGACTTGAGTGTCCAGTTTCTCGACAAGTTATTCATAACATGCGTGTCAGTTTCATCAGTAATGTCATGGCTATCACAGGTAATCTTAACGAGCAGATGAGCAGACAAGCCACACATGACTACACACAGGTAAATACAATTTATAAAAACAATGCACCTTTTCAGCAGAAGATATATTCATTATCGTGGCATTATATATAGATACATTTTAAGGTATATATCATTTAGGCTTATTAAAGATTCTTTGTTTGTATGAATGAGACTGCACATTCCAGCACTAACAAACTTTTTACACAAGGTTACCAAAAAATAATTATTTTTACAACTACACAATTTTATCTAGGGTGGGAGATTTGATCTAGACTTGTTAATTATCTATGCAATTGTTAGGTAGTAATGTTCAAGTTTGTGGGTGAGAAAAAAAGCGCTACTTGTTAAAGGTAACAAAGTACAGTACATGATAAGTTGAACAGTTGAGTTAAGTCACTCTCGTGGTCCCAGACAATACCCTAAACACAACTGATTTTAGATTGACATGTTCAGAAAAGATATTTTTTAAATCATGTATCATCTGATAATAAATTGTATTAAAAAATACTTTGGTTAAAATAAATTAACCCAGTAGCTGGTTAAATTATAACATGAGTGAGAACATATAGAGTGTAAGAATGACTTATTTTGTAATCAAGTCAGAAGAATAGAATAGATTCAATGTGAAAACCGCTAACTCTTGACGACGAATAAAATTTAAAAAAACAAATATACACGTACTTGCAAACAAATTACTAAATTTTATTTTCTGTCCAGAGTTCCAATCAAATAAACCATTTTTTATAAAATATCTTTTCTTTATCTTATTTGAAGGTAAATAAATGTGTGCTTTCTAGGAATCTTCAAAGGATTTCTGTATATTTTCTTCTGTGCTTAAAGTGTCTAACGGTAATCCTGTAATTTGGAGATCTCTCAAGTCAGTAAAGAAATAAGTCATCAAAATCTTTGACAATGTCTCTGGTATGTGACGTATGTCTGGAGCCTATTTTCAGTTACGAAATTATTCATAGCCTTTCCAAGAAAATTCCTTACCTTTTCATCTTGGATGTGATATATTTCCAATTTCTTGTCTTACAGTATTATAACAGCTTTGGACATTTGACAGGTGTTACATTATCACTAATATCCCTGTCAGAGATGATACACTAGTCTTCCTGTTATCTGATTGGTCTATCAGCTGGACCATAACCTTTTTCTCAGTTTGATTGGTCAACAGCTGGGCAAAAACTTTAATTATTGACATCACAAAATATATTTGTAGATTGCTAAGCTGGTCCTATGGTTTATGGGTTTCACAGGTAACATTTGATATCATCCAGCTAATCTAACCTATATGCATGTAAGTATATTGCAACAGAGGTTAGCACTTTATGTTTTGTTTATTGTTTATTTTCCGATGTTAGGTCAACAGGACTATATGTCTCAATTACAGATCATTGGCCAGCTTTATTGTGGGAGGAAAATTGGGTAGATTCACCAGTTACTATTTCATTGTAATTTACTGATCAAGGATCTCATAAACAAATGCTATCTATGACATTGTATACTTTGCCGAAAATTACGCTTATGTAAACCTATAACAGTTTCTAATTATTTCTTCTGACTTGCTATTCACCTTGTCATCAGCATTTATTTTTAGATTATTAATTGAGGATGGCTTTCATAAGCAACTGTTACCTATAATATATCTGTCCTGTACAACAGGGACCTTAAAGCAGACCTTTAACCACCTATAACACCTATCTCATTAGCTCTCTAATTTGTTATCTGGAAGGTCTTCGGTTACCTCTTTTCTTTAGCGTCAGGATTTTTAATGACAGCCCAATGTTATAGTAGCAGACTTGATTGTCCACGGCTTGTAACTTCAGTGAGCATAAAATAAACTGCCTATCAATACAACAGGGCAAACATCGACCCATATTTCTCTGAGTTGCCCACCGTCTCGACAGACAGATATCGATCTAGGCAGACGCTTTTGTATATGATTCAATGAAAAGGTGTTGGGTTAAATACCTGGTTTAGTTATCACTACAGGTTAGATACATTCCACATAATGCAGCCATTTAAGATAAAAATAACATATGTGTTTAAGGTCTACACATCAGCTGCCATGCTAAATGAAATAATTCAGGTTATATTCATATATTTTTTCTTCAGATATATTAAAACTCAAAACTACCTAGATGTCATAACTGCATACAATTATTCTGTGAAAAAACAACAAGTCAATTAATCAGATAGAAAATAAACCCTTTTAACCCCCCAAAAAACAAACAAATTTTCGGTGTGAATAAAGCTGTTTTAAAACTCTCGATCTTGTTGACCTTTCTTATATTCAAAGGTCAAATATTCAAGGCTAAATTTTGAGAAATATTATTGAGAGCATATATATGCTTTTTCTACAGCTTATACACTTAATACAAAATCAAAAAGCAAATGTTCAAAAAATCACACATTCAAGTCATTGCTTGATCAAACATTAATAAAAACACATTGGGTCCATTATTGTTGCCTTAAAACATATAATAAACAGTTTATTCATGGCAATACAACTAAGGTATTTGATGAAGAGAAAGCAAAAAAAAAAAAAAGCCACCTAAAATTTGGCTATGGTTTTTATTTTATTTTTTGTCTTTCTGGTTGTGTTCTTTATTGCAACTATTTGTTGAGTTATATGTAACTTTACCTCAGGCAGAGGCAAGATAAGGACAATAAAAGATGAATAATGGACAAAACTCTACAGATATGTAACATCAATAGTTTGCTTTTCAAAACGTGTAGAGTAGAAAATTAAATATACATGATAGAACATTAAATATACATGATAGAACATGATAGAACATTGAGTATATCAGAATAGACAAAGGTATTGGAACATTATCACTGAATAAGATAAAGAGTCAGATAATAAGAAAGTAATTATCATGTAAAAGTGTTATTATTATTTTAAAACAGAAGATGACTTGATGTGAATGTCATGGTAAGACGTATATTCATACAGGTGATAACTCTGACATTGTAAACTAACTTAACCCAAACATAATCGTCTATGTAATTTTGTTTTAATTATATAATTATTCTCCTCTTGTTTTCATGACAACAGGCAATTTGATTTATTGAATTTCAAGAACACCTGGATTTCCCCGTTACTTCTTGTCAGCGTAACATCCTATCCTTTGTTAAAACAAACTGTACCACCCCAAGTCCACATATAGAAAAGAAAAAAAACATGCTAACACAAATTTAACCGTAGGAGACAAATGATCAGCTTAACGTGTGGCGGAGAAAGGGTTTTTCAATAAGACCTTGGTCAGGTGATGCTGTAGCCGACTCTTAGTGGCTAACCCATTGATCATCTAGCAAACCGCCGATCTGCGGCTAATAAACGTGTCCTTAAGTCTGCAGCCCTGTGCATTTCTCTGCCAACGAATTACCTGTAATCAATAGGTGAGTTAAACACCCAAGTCACTTCGGGTGTGTGAATGTTCCTTTATTCACACTTAATGTTAGCAAACCGCGAAATGATTTTGGCAAACGTATACATGTATACAATAACTGAACAGAAGGCGGAAACAATCGAGGACTGTTGAGTTGGTGATTAAATAATTAGATACGCAAAGATGTGAAAGGAATTTCATGACTTGACACCTTTTAAATGTTGAGTGTTCACTTAAACTAAACAATTTTGCAGACTTTCGCTTAGCCAATTGAACTACACATAGCTGAAACTCTATATTTGAAGTTTGCAACATATATTAAATTCTTACCAGATTGTTTATTAATTCATTGATTCTTTCCATTTGTAACTAACTGGTCCTGTGTATATGTTCTTAATGCAAAGATTAAAAAATATTCTGTGTTGATTTCATTTGCATGCAAACATTAAATTGAGAGTCTATATTGCCCAGTTGACACTATGTTGACCTTGGATTTGGCTCAAGTGCAAGCATCTCAACTTTTTTATCGTCATATTTATTAATTATATGTTCACACAAAAATGCAATCTTAAAAAAGAAGCTACAATCTAAGATTATGGAGAATTTAAACAAAAAATTATATATTGAATAAAAGGGACTAGAATCTCAAAGATTATAGAATGGTTAGAAACCAGAGCTAAGTATAATAAGTTTGGATTGCAGAGAGTCGGTCATGTTGACCTTGAGTTGAACGATTTCACGACAGAAGGCAGGAAAAGTGACAAATATTAAACTGATATGTTTTAAGGGTTTGGTTTCCTCTGGACATTTGACGCTCGCTTTGAGCTTCTGGCCAGCATCAATCTCACGGCCCACTCTGTCTACAAAACACCCAGATACACCGAATATTCTCACAAAATATTCAACAAAAATATTCCTTGTAGAAAAATAAATCATTATTTCAAAAGTCAGAGTAAAGTGAACTTTTCAAACTTTAAAGTCCTTCAAGGAAAAAAGCCTCCATTGCTTATGAGCATTCACATGTCTTGTGAATTGTCTACAACTAGAACTTAAGATCCTTCAGTTTGACTGTTCTCACTAAGTAGAGAAATTAGCATGAAAGGCTTGACCTACATGTACATGATATATTGGGGTAGTAATTAAAGTCCAATTTCTTTTTAAATTAGTTTCATTATTAGTTTAGCACTGTCAATTCACCACTATTGAGAGCCAACAACAAAAAACATAGCTATTTTATATAATACAGTGAGTAAAACCTTGACAATTTTATAAATATTCGGTAGATGAAATTTAACTGGGTTTTTTCCTCAATATTTGGACTGGATGATGTGTTTATGTGTGCTAGACAATCCTCAAACCATAATGTCGACTGTTCAAATCAAATTTGATCCTTAAGGGGAAGAAATCAAAGAAACCCTAGTTATATACCATTTCACAAATACTTTAATTTGAGTCAATATGAAACAGTCAATGAAAATAGATTACTAAATGATAACTAGTTTATAATTGATTTAACAAACATGACTGATTTAGCTAACTTTGTACATTTGTACACACACATTAACTACTTGGAATCTTCAGCCTGCTATAACACATAATCATTGAACATTTCCGTAATAACGGCAACAAATTCTATAAGTTTTTGAACTCAATTTCACTACTGTGCAACTACAGCTGAACAAATTCAATAAATTCAAGAAAGTTTTTGTGTATAATTTTTACAACAATTCTTACAGAAAACTTCTTGACTTGGCCCAGGGTAGGAATTCAAACTCAAACAGTACTTGTTTAACTGGTACTATACTGCATGTCTTTAACATGCTTTAATGCCAAAAGCATTTTAACTACTAGGACGCCCTGGAGGTCAAACATCAGTAAAGCTACTTAATTTCCTAATAAAAATGGTGCTAACTGGCTTAAGTCTGTAACTCATTGGTACTACATTTTGGTGCCTGGGGCAACCAACCATGAGCCTAATTCATTCCACTCATTCTTTAGCCGGGTTGTTGAAGGAAGTCGATATTATCTGTCAAAACTACTCGACTAACTTACCTTATGAGATAACGCAGATCTCCGGCTAGTAATTCCAAGTCTTTAACTATCCCCTTGAAACTGACAAAATAAAAATTACTCCAAAGAGAAAAACGGTTTCGACCCAACTGTGTTACTTTAAGAAAAAACACTTCTTGAATTTCTGTGTTCAGACGGGGTCCTGTTCAACCGGCCTCACACCAACATAAGAGCTCACACCAGCCAGACTGTGGACAACGATACAGCTGAAGCTCTAAGCAAGTATTACAGCCCTCAACACTTTAGGCCCTTTAACAATGACCGGGGAAATTCCAGTACGAGCAGAGTCACGGCACAGAAGTTTTGTCCATGAACACGTCAAGTTCAGCAACAATAGACTCCACAGAGAATGCAGCTTCCGAGTTTAAGAAATGGAAACAGTCTTGTCGACAATCTTACACTGATCACACAAAACATTGAAAAACCATCGTAATTTAATATGCTGTGGAGTTTGGGGTAATTTGCTTAACAGCACCACACGCAGCCCTGGTAGAAATCCAATGCAGGAGCTAGCTAGCTAACACATTAAAAGTCCTCCTGGCTCACTACGTATAGAAAAGCAGTCAGACGTCACCTAATAACAAAAAATGACATGAACATGGGTTTTATGAGTCATAACACAAAGTGGGTGTCATTAATTGACAATAATGATAACTTAAAGAACACGCTGGCATAAGTCTAAGAGAACACAACTAGGTCATGCCATCTTACAGTAAATTATGCTCGGTCATAACAGATCACCTCACATTTAGCATTTAACACCTCGTAAGTCTATCGACTCTGCTTCCTAATTCTTACTTGGTGCTGACAACTAAGTAAGGGATATCACTTAAACAAGATTAATAGGCTGACAAGGCATTTACCCAAAGGTCTGTAACACCATATAGCTGGGGTGGTGTAAGCTGTAACGCTTGCACAGGAAATTCCCACACTGTTACATGCACACTACATCTGCACGCAGACAAGCAACAGTTTATTACATATGTAACACAGGTATACATACAAGAATTCTGTCCGCAACAAAAAGATAATGAGTAAAGTGAAAATAATCTGTGAATTTTTCGGCAGTTAACAATTAACCTCAAAAGTTAAAAAAATAAACAATAAAATTCAGAAATTTTGATAATAATTGGGACAATTTTTGGGAAAAAAATAAATGTACAACAGTAGCTTAAATCAAACAGGAAATTTAATAAAGTATGTTTCAATTGGTTAAGAGGTAACAAGGAAATTTCAACCAAACAGTGCCAAACACTTTATAAAAAGAGTTGTATTTGCCCAGGAAATGAAAAATCAATAATGTCAACTGAACATGGCTTAAAAAATGAATGTTAACATAAAAACCATTCCAACAATATTAAAATCAATAAATTTTATGTTTCAATTTGTCTTGACAGTATGGCAAAAAATGAAGCCAGCTCATAACGCCAGATAAACAACTCACTCTCAACAAACTAAATCAATACCACCCAATCATTGAGGCCCACACACAATGAATTTCATACTCATAGAATAACAACATAAAACATTTGAACAAAAAATATTCCAAATTGCAATTGATAAAATGTACCACGGTAGGGAATTAAAATGATCACATGAAATTGACTTACAGTAAAGTTGACACCTTCGATGATTTGACTACTGTCCACAATTGAGCAGTTATGTTCCACACATGTTTAACACTCAGACCGTCAAGGCCTGTTTTCACTGAATGAGAACTGTGAGAGAAAGCCACAGAATTCAGCCTGAGCAAGTCCACTGGCTCACCACAACAGGGGTGACAGGCTGCTTGTCCCAGTTAGAGAGCGATAAATTCTCTCATATTTTTAATTTTTCAGTCAATATCAAGACAGTACAAAGATAAAATATTATTTTCGAAATTCTGAACACTGTTTATCTTCAAATTATTACATTAAAACATTCTCAAATATAGGGACAAACCTACCTACACTCCTCAATGCAAAATACACTAATCAAGGGAATCTGGTTTTCATTGGAGACTATAAATAGCCTTTATGGGGGGATTCCCAACTGACATGAAGTTCTATAAAGCATTATGGCAATAAGGAGAGGGCTGGAATTAAGAGATATCCCACAATGGGAGTAAAAATGACACCCTTTTATAAAAACCACAAGAGATAAATTCAATTTGGTAGAGGGTTTAGGCTTGTTTAAGATCAAACAAGGCTGTAATTTTTAGAAACCTGGCTAGGCACTTGTTTGAAAGAATTGATAGAGATAAAATAAAGTAGCTGGAATTGAATTGGGTTTTTTTTTTAAACAAAATTTATGTCACAGTGCACAAACCTAACAGATTATGCGGTCTGTCACATTTGTACTTTAAATAAGACAATTTGAAAGTAAAGTTATTTAAATAAAACATACAACATTGTGTCCTGTCTGAATGTAACACATGATACCTACTTAAGTTTATATCACTTATCCAGTAGTGAATATTTGTCCCAGGCTATCTAGATTGCAAAATGAACTGTCTACCTAGAATTAACACATTAGGCATAGATAGGCACACTGATCCAAGGCGCATCCAGGAATGATAAGTAAAACAAACCTTATAGCAATGCACCCCAACCCTAACCACCCTAATTCTCTATGGGGTTATTGTGTCATCTTTTTTTTTGTCAAGGATAAAACCTTTATTCTGTGATTTTGTTCCCTTTTTATCACCCAGTAACACAGTCATAACTAGTGCACTGAAAAGCTTGAAAGAAATAATCATTTTTGTTCACATACAGTATCAAGATTAAATTGCCTACAGATTGTTCTCATATCATTATGTTTATTCAGTCGGACAGTGTAATTTAGAATCTCATGACCTAAGAATGGATTAGGGCACCTGATTACCTGGCCAGTATTAGTGATCTGCATCTGATCAATTCATCCTTGTGTTCATCATACCTATAATCACACTAACAAGTTAAGACTGATTGATTGATTGATTGAGCGATCAATTGATAGATTGATTGGTGTTTAACGCCATGCTCATGTGTATTTCACTGATATGACGACGCTGTATTCCAAAGGTAGACAGCGACTCTAGCACAACCATATAATGTGTAATCACCTTAGTGTTATTGCTGTTAGTAAAATAATGTTTCTCCAGTGCTTAGTATGGCAATATGAATATAATCTGGAAACATACTGTCCTTAGCCAGAGGGCTGTTTAAGACGGAAGAAGATAAATTGACAGTTTTTTGTACCCTATGTCAGATCGTGGTCTAACAGAGGGCTGTTTAAGACGGAAGAAGATAAGATAAACTAGATATTATAACCGGAAGAGACGGTTATAAGGTTTCCAAGTTTCTAAAATTTTATTCCTGAGCAGTGATGACTATATCATATGGTTTTCATATTTTTAAGATCAACAAAAATAATTCATCAAGAAAAAATATGTTCTTTGTCGGGGATTCGATCCAAGATCGCTTGGGTGACAGTCTGATGCGTTAACCACTAGACTACTTGGACTAACGATGCAAAGGTATTAAAAAATAGAGAAACTGAATATTTCTCAAAAACTATTAAATCAAATACAACGTAATATCAGTAATCTACTTTACTTTTACTTTAAGATGTTTCAAGAACTTTGAAAGTCTCTGCACCCTTTTTTTGGCAGCCTATAAAAAGTTTGTTATATACATTATGACATCATATTTTATCCCAACATGTAGACATATATTCCGAGAATAATTCATTATATTTGTGGTGTAAAATAGTAGCGCGTTATTTAAAGGAATC
>JAVFBZ010138987.1:0-10971 GCA_032466195.1 Katharina tunicata
GGATTCAAAGACTCATTCAGTCTATGCCAAGGAGGTGTCGCGCAGTGATTGCAGCTCACGGTGGCCACACAAGGTACCGATTTCAGCGCCCTCGTGCCATGCTTTTCAGTGATGAATACGCCTCCGCTGCCGTCGGTCCATAGCGAGAACATTACCACATACTTGTGCCAACTTGAACTGTGCTACCCCCCAAAATTACTGAATTATCTCGCTTTGTATTAAAGAGATAATTCTATTAATATTTCGCCTATGCATTTAATTTTTGACAGAGTATATATAACTTTATTTTCTGAGGGTAAACACATGTATACACATATTATCTCTGTCAGTTTAAAATAAACTGGTCTCCCCAGAGGCCCTCATAGCAAATTGATGATATTAATAAAAACAGTTGAATGAACTGTACAAATATTTTCAGAAGAACATACATGTGGACAATATGGCAGAATAGTTAAAATTTCAAAATGCAAGTGAATATATACATATATACTGACTGTCGATGAGATTTAACACATTTAGTCATTATAACAATAATATAAAAAAAATACAAAAATACAAAATACAAAAAAATTAATAGATTATATAATAATTAGCTCACTGTAGTAAATTCCAAATTTTTGGGCCAGTATATTGTAAGCTTTGTTTTATAATAAGAGAATAAGAATTTGGTCTTGGTACATATAGATCATTGTTATGGACTGGGCGTAGAGTTTTACTTATAATTTCACTAGTATAATTTAATCCGGTAATCTGGGCAGAGATGATATAGTATTTTGTACATAAAAGTGGCTTTCTGTAGTATAATTTGATCCTGAATAGTTATCCAATTGAGTCTTTCTAATAGCACTGTTGTTGGTGTTAAGTAATGTTAATTTCAAATTAATCTGGCTGCATGTTTTTGTAATTTATATATCCTGTCTATTTGGTTAGTGTTGGTATTTTCCCAAATAGTCAGATGGTAATCAAAGTGGGGGAAGATATATGCATTATAGAACAGGATTTTAAGGTTTTTGCTGAGGAGATGTTTGTTTTGGTACAGAATCCCAAGTTTTTGGGTAACTTTTTATAAACTTCATTTATGTGATTTTCCCAGTTTAGAGTCTGATTCATTGAAAGACCAAGAAGTTTGTCTTTTTTCACCTGTTTGAGTATGTTGTTGTTTAATGTTTTATTTAAATTAGATTTCATGTTTTTGTGTTTATTGTTAGTCGCAAGACACATTACTGTCGATTTGTTTTCATGGATGTATATTTTGTTAACGTGGCACCATTCTTCAATAACTTTAAGGTCTTTGCATAGGGTTGTCTCTAGTTCTTTTACAGTTGTACCATCGCTGTATATCATTGTATCATCAGCATATAGATCTATTTTATTTGACAGCTTACAGAGTAAAAGGTCATTGACAAATATTATAAAAATGAGAGGCCCTAGTATTGACCCTTGTGGAACACCTGCGAGTACAGTCAGCGGGTCAGACATGTATCCATCCAGGTAAACCATTTGTTGTTGATTTTAAGGTATGATTCAACCCATTTAAGTGACAGATTACTAAATTTGTACATTTTTAATTTGTTTAAGATAACTTGATGATTGATTGTATTGTATCAAATGCCTTTCTGAAGTCAAGTTTTGCACGTCTAACAAATTTACCTTCATCAATTGAGTTTAGCCATGTCTCTATCATTTTTGTTAGAGCCGTTTGACAGGAGTGGTGGGCATGGAAGCCAGATTGGTTGTCATATAGAAGTTTATATTTGTTGAAATTGGAATACAGATGATCATGAATGTGATGTTCAATTATTTTAGAGAGCGTAGAAAGAATAGATATTGGTCTGTAATTTTCACAAAGTTCAGTGTCACCAGTTTTATATATTTGGATTACTTTTGCCAACTTCTAAAGGGCAACTTCCGGTTGCCACTTTTAGGAATTTAGGTGAGATGAGGTCAGGCCCAGTACTTTTCTTAACATTTAGTTTTATGGGGTGATCATATACTTTCTGTGCAGAAATTTGTGGAATTTGAACCAGCAGCATTCTAGAGATGATCTAAATCTCTTCATCTCTACTTTAAATCAACATGATCTAAATACTCAACTTCAATCTACTATTTATTAGCCTGTCTAGTATAGATTTTTGGGATGTTACAGTCTACAAAGGTGTCAATCTTGCTGTAACAGGGATGTTGGATTATAAGATATTCTTTAAACTTTCGGATATCTATCAACTACTCCATGCTAATTCTTTTCATCTGCCGCATACCATTAAGAGAATTATTAAATTCCAAATAATAAGGTTTCATAGGAAAAGTAGCACCTTCGCTTCCTTGAATGAGGCCAGTTCTGTTCTTTTTAAGGAGCTGATTCCCAGAGGATATTCTAAGCGACATCTTCGCAAGATTAAATCTGAAACCCTCAGAAAACTTAACAGTTACAATGTAGACCAACCTACAGAATCAGTACCCGTAGGAAAACATCAGAATCACCCTGATATATTGTCAGGCAGGTCTTCCAAATGTATGAAGACTAGATGTAAGCTAGACTCTTAAATACCAGAGAGGGCTTTCTACGTCGGGAACAAATTAAAAATGTCTGTCATTTGGCAGATGTTTTAAACTGTGATTCTGAAAATGTGGTTTACCTCATCACTTGTAAAAAGTGTCTGAAACAGTATGTTTGGAGAAACCAAAAATCCTCTTAGGCATAGAGCCAACAATCATTTGAGTTCAATCAGATTACAGGTGATTACCTCACCAATAGGTGAAATCATGCCAATTGAAAAAAACTCCTGTTTTTCCTTCTGAAGAGGAAACCAAACAGAAACGCTTGGAAAGAGAAGCTCATTGGATTTAAACGCTTCAAACGTTGTATCCATTGAGTTTCAACCTTGAACCAGGTAAAGGCTCCAGGGTAGACATTATCCCTTTTGTACTACAACATGACTAGCCTAGAACCAGGTTTGCAGGTCTCCTAATACAGGAATATCAAAACCTTGTACCTAAAATGGTAAAACCTCTATCACAGAAACCTATCATAGCGTACAAGAAGAACAAATCTCTCAAGGACCTCTTGGTTAAGATGAAACTCCCTTCTGTATCAGATTACCCTTAACTGCCCTTATCTTCATTTAGTAGACTAATGGGTTTACTACTAACTCTAAACAATACATTTTTCATGTTGTGATTATTTTAAGCCATACCTAATAGTTATGTGTGTAACATATTTGCCATATATTTAACTTCACAATTGACATGTTACATGTATTGCCTTTTCTCGAGATGCGGTAATATGTTATCCAGAACAACTTGAGATGCAGGTCGTTCTAGAAAATTTGTCTCTGAGAATTGATCTAGAACATGAGATAATTTATCAACTTTAATTAGTTGATATCCCTGTGCCAGTGTGATTACTCTTGACAAAAATAAAGAATAACTACGGTATCTATCGTTAAAGCAACGCCGAATAAAACAGTGACATATATTGTAACTTGTACCAATCTATGATGCAGTTTATATATTATACTATGTAAACGCAAATAGCCTAATCTTTTTATTTGCAATTGAGATAAATGTATTATGATTTCAGGCATTGACACTGTCTTTAGCACAATATAAGAATGTCAATTATCATCATAGCTGATCTCTTCCCATTTAAAGGTTATATTACTGATGTATTGCAGCCATATAAGTTAATAACACAAGAGCACAGGTTATCTATAATCAATTAATACATCAGTCAATCCACCAGTCAAGATTTTTTATCAAAATGAGATGAAACAAAGAAACTAATGCGAGGGCAGCATTCTATAAAACATATAAAAGCCTAGTCTACTTTTGGTAAATTAAAATATTATAATAAAGCCCAAGCCGTTGTCATGATCTAAATATCATTATGTTGCCCCCTAACGTGTTGTGGCTAACGGGCATTTTCCAAGAAACGGGTTAATGAGAATTTGCATGCTTTTCCCTGCTATGCTTCAAATACGAAATCGAAACAATTAAACGACAGATTGGGGAATACCCTGATAGCCCTAAAAAAGTAAAAGCTAACCTATGGTATACTTTTCAAGTTATTTACACAATTAAAAGTTTGCAGTAGTAGCCTCTTGTTGGCTATCAAATGCATTATGTGAAGACAATTAAACGGTTTGAGGTATTTTTCCTGACTGAATGCTGTATGTAGGTAACTATAAACATTCAAATCAAAAGTAGTTTTTAAAGAAGTTAAAAAATATACAATTTTGTATTTTATTTTTAAAATAATACGGTATAGTAAAAATTTATGAAATTCTAACACACTTGCATATACTGTGTATTAATTCTCCAAGATTCATTGAGAAAGCCTTTAATGTTTTAAAATGCTGTCCTTAAAACAGATTCGAATCTGTTCAATAGAAGGCAAGTGACAATGAGCTGGTGACAAGTTTAAGTCAACCGTTAAACGGCTCAAATTGAAAGTAAGCATACAACATTGTTGGAAAAGTTTTAGCGCGTTAAATCCTTTGTTCTCTAGAAGGGGATTTCCAAACACCTGCTCACTGTTAAATTCTAAGGTCAAGAGAATAAATCTAAATAATTGTTCACTTGGACCACAAACTGTTCTCTGTTGTCATATTTGTTTTGGGGCACCATTTCGAAACAGCACTAGCTATCTCAATGAATCTTGTTAGGTCAATACACAGTATAGGGAGTTGCTAATGTGCAGACATTTCCTAAAGTTTGTATTAATAATCCTAAAACTAAAATAAAAAATTTGAATTTTTGTTCATTTATGCATTCGTGCAAAAAATGAATGTCTATTTGAATTTTAGAATATTACATGGACGATTTAGCCAGGAGAAAACATCAAAACTATTTAATATCATTTTTAATTGTCTAATTCTTTCTCATTATGCATTGAGGAGCCAGTACACAATTTACAGTCAATCGGATTTCAGTATCATATAAAGTACAGTTATTAGATAACGCGTCATGTTATATTAAAACTAACATTACCTCACAAGGTGGCCAGTTTGAGAAAGAGTAAATAATTAAAAAAAAGTAATTATCTTAGACATTTCAAGCAAACAAACTGAAACTTGGAATATATGTACTTTGATACATCTTGCAAACTTTGACTATGAGATATTGACATCTAAAATTAATCTTAATTTCTCTGTTAAAAAAATAAGACGACAATAGATCAGAATCCTAGTAACAGCTCTAGTTTTAGATGTTGCAGTTGTTTTCTATATTTTTAAGCATATTTTTTGTTCTTGCTTCCGTTTAGCTTTTTGATTTGTGTTTTTATTTTGACCTGTGTCGACTGCAGTAGAGGCAAGTATTATAGTGGGATATAAGAGACCTATAAATAGCTAGGAGCAGCTGTTTTCCTTTTATGACAAGTTAAAAAGTTCAGCAGAGTTTCCGTGTTTTCATCCTGAGATATTCTTAGGGGAGAAGGCCAAAGTTCAAAGACCTATGACATTTTAATCACTGCAGCTACTGTTGTCTAAGAAAGCTTGTAAGGTAGCTTGTGATGTGTCTTATAAGTCCTACGAGGAGGAAAGGGAATTTCTTTTGTTTTTGTTTATCAAACTTTATCTCGGCTGAGAATGAAATCAACAACAGTTCGACAGTTCTTGTAAAGATCGTAAGCATGTTTTAAAGAGCGATTTTAGGTTTAGAAAGGCAACAAAGTGCATTTTTTCAACTTTTGAGCTTTAATCATTTCTTTGAGGCCTTACCTATTACTTTACCTTTTCTGGATTTCCACTGCATAGTCGTTTACTACTGCTTTGTACTAAAATAGCCATATGAGAAATTGTCTGTTCCATGTCTTCTGTTAACCAGACGATCTACATTGGCCCTATTTAACCAATGGTGTTAGTCCTATTGAGTTATACACCAAACTGTTGTGATTGATTTGGATGTCCACCACATGTCTACAGAATACTGGCGTCTAATTAAAATGCTATCTGAATATTTTATAATACTTTAAATTTGTTATGTTAATAGACAGAGATTATACATGGTGTTATTGCAGATCGCTTTAGGCATTTTATTGAGGCCTTAAATTTTGTCTTAGTTGATCTGGATCTCGGAACATACTGTGGTTTAATACATGTGGCTGCTCAAATATTAACATGCGTAATTTTCTGGTGCATGTCTTAAATAAGTAACAGCATTACATTATAAATTGATTGTTCATGGAACTATGACAGTTTCGCTTAGGGCATTTCCTTGAGGCCTTGGTTCTTTTTTTAAGTTGTTCTGGATCTCCACCAATACTGGAGTCTCCTCAAATAGTGACAGGATTCCTGGCACCAACATAGGTGGGAACTTTGGTTCATCTTGCAAAGGTAGGAGAAATTTTACAGAAAATGTGTTCCTTTCTATTTTTACAATAATTGTTTGCTCGCCAAATTAAATATGTATCTGCCTGTTTTGACAACCATGCATGATTAATCAATTGAATCTAGTCAAATTCGGACAAAAAGTTCACATTAAAAAATAACCAATGGCTTAGCAAGTTATCAAGCAAATGATACTATGGAAAAATAAGTCACACTTAATTTACAATTTGACAAAATATCAAATTTGAAGAGGGGTACATTTACCAGATCCCAGCAAAGAGAAAAAATTATTGCAGCAATCTTGTGAGACCAACATTGCAGACTGGACACTTGGATAAAAAAATCAGGCCAAAAACATTCCACATGTGCAGGTTTCAAAAAAAGCATACACACTCGATCTTCACTTGTTTACCACAAGTGTTTTTGGCAGTTATGATCTGAAAAACAATGGCTGATCTAAATTATTTCTTAATCAAACTTGTTTCCATGAAAACTTAATATTTTTAAATCTCCAAATATCAAAAGGCATCAGAGAGCCACTTGTTTGACAGGTGCACCAAATTTCGTACAAATATCTTAGGGTGATTTGCAATTAAGCTCCAGAAGAAATTTGATGGATGTACCCAGAAACAATTTCTATATCACATTCCAACCCCCCCCCCACCTAACTTACATAATGCTTCTCGGGTACGTATCTCTTTTGACAGCTCAATACTTCAACAGACTTTATTTTCCCATCCGTCAGCATGCTGAAATACAAACAAGATAAAAAAAGGTAGTAAGACTGCTTGACAATTTGACATTGATCACTGAGGTATGAATATGTGACCTTGACATTCAGCCTTGCAATACTGGTTTTGCACATGACACAGGGCCATCCTATTGACATCATTTTTATTTTAATACCCTATATTGCATAACAAGGGAATGAGTTGGACATGAAATCAACAACAGCTCAAGTGAGTCGCCATATACATATACATTTTTACCAATTTCATTGATTGGACAAGACAAGGACAAGATGAAAAACAGGACATCACAACAAATAGGCTTCCTGATGCCCATTAGCTCAGAGAGCACAACCACCCACATGCCAATTTGAACATTGATTAATAACAATATTTCTGAAATGACTAAAAAATAAATGTGAACAAAATTGATAGAGTATAACCATGATAATAACTACAAAAACAGAACATTTATTAAGTACAAACCAAGGTGCCAGCATGGATGGATGGGTAATCAGATACCATAGCAACAAAGTTGAGTTTTAGCCACTAAGTGCCAGAAACAATAGTTAAGAATTATCTCGAAACATGAAAAGTTTGTACCAAGTTTGATAAGAGCTTGATTAACAGTTTTCACGTTAACAACAGCAAAATAAATTAACACTTTATCGCCAGGTGGCGCCACCTGTAGAGGGACACACCAAAAGCAATCCTAAGCGACATCTTCCCACATGGAATAGTCATACGAAGTTTGCTTAGTTTTCGATAATCGACTTTCAAGTAAATGTCTGGAACGATATAGTAGACGGATGGATGGACAACCCCGTCCCATTATACCTACACATGAACTGTTTGTACTAAGTTTGAAGAATTTGATAAGCGGGTTTCATGTTAATGTCTGGAAACAAAGAAATTTACAGACAGACGAACAGAATCGAAAAGTATACAAAACAATAGACGAACAGATAACCCTCACATGCACCAAGCTCAATCCCCTGCAACATCTTGCCACATGGAATTTTTGTACCAAGGCTGACTAAAAAGAGCGGTTTCAAGGTTAACACAAGTTAACAGAGTTAAGTTAACAGTCAGAAACAAATTTAGAATTAGATACCAGGTGGCGCCACCTCTGTCTGTATAATCTGATTCCACCTGGATAGATAATCTGCTAATAGGCGAACTGGAATATGGCGAGCCCGACAGAGTATTTTTGTTAAACCAGCATAGGTCAAATAGAGTCCATGAGGAGTTGTGAGGACCTTGTCCCTCTCTGCCTGTTTATGTAGGCCATCACGGTAGTGTTACCCGTGACTACTAATAGAAGTTCGGAGAACCAACAGAGACGCAACTGAAGCGCATTGCACTCCATCAACTGAGCCATACTGGGAACCACATGTAAGATCTTCAACCACCGGTCTTGCGGTGGGAACTCCTTGAACCCAAGGGCATTGTATTTTACTCCTAGAAAAACTTGAGTCTGCGCGGTAGTAGCATAATCCTACTAGCAGCTTCAAAACAAACTCGGTGTCCAAACTGACCTCATGAGGATCTGTGTTCCAGTAACAGGGAATCATCCAAATAATACGGTATCTGATAAAATCAGCTGTGGATGAAAGCAGCTACTGGGGAGACAATCCTGGTGAATACCCAACGTTATGACACCAGGACGAAGTGGTCCAATCGCCATGCCTCATTCCTGCACGGATAATGTTGAATGATCCCAACCGGAAGTGATGCGGTTTTGACAGGTCAAGATACTCGTTGAGAATGCGCAAGTTTAAGATCATGCGTTTCTCCAGAGAATCTTTCTTGGAGACCAGGAAAACTGGGGGTTAGAACCCGAGAGACTGATCTGATGCCAGAAGTTGTCGCACAGCCACTTTGTCTAACAAGGCCTGTACGGATGACATTACCTGGCGAGACTGATCAGTAACAACTGGAATACGAGACCCTTCTGGATTCACTACAAGAGAGGAACGACAGCCAGGTCCAAGCTGTAGCTGTTGCTTAGTTTGGATCACCAGGGTTCTGCTTCAATCACGATAAACCTAGTCTTCCTCCTACTGGGAGATCAGTTTTTAGTGACAGCGGAAAGGTAGGCAGTGACCAATCCGGCAGGACACCTGCATGACCTGACCCGTCATTATTAGTCTTGGAGCTCCTCACACCCTTTGAGGACTTCCAGGAAGCTCTAGCTGAAGGGTGACTCCTAGTGACTGGCTCCAATGATGGAGTAGCCCACAGTTTCAAGGGAGGCGGTTTAATAATATCCAGAACATAGATCGGCATATCAGCCAGTATATCCTTCCTGCACTGGATAACCAAAGACGCAGCAATGTAAACTGATGACGCCATCATGAGATTGCCCTAGCTGCTGACCTGAGCAAATCAGAACAGAGTGATAAGAAGGCTGGGTCCTTGACATCTTGGTCACGAATCTGGCTGAGTAAGTTCCTGATGGCAAACAAGAACCAATCCATCTGAGATGAGATCACAACATATTGTCTGGCGACATCCTCTAAGATAATTTCCTGACAAACAGACATCAAACTACTCTGTCTAGACAAAAGCTTACCAGCAAGGAACAGGTCCACAAACTTGGGGTCCAGTGAAGCTGCTTTGCTGGACTAAACTGATCCATGAACTTGGTAGGATCTGAACTTTGATTAATCCAACCTGAACGAGTGCTGGAGGAGGAAATGCGGAACAAGGGTGTGGAAGGAGACTTTAGATTCTATGAACGACCGGAAGATCCTACAAATGCCAAATCCAGACTGTCCAAAAGCCTAATAATTGCATCCGACTGTGGAAGAGAGGAACAGTGACAAGCCTCCGGTGTCAAATCGTAGACAAAGATCTAGATCTAAACTCAATAAAAATGTCAATAAATAAAGGATACAATAAGCCAACAAGTCATTATACTGCTGCTCCGAAGTCGAATCAAGCTCTGCCTCCTTGGCTGATGGCGAAAGGCTATCTGCCGAGAAATCCACAAGTACGACGGGGCGAGACTGGAAACCCAACACAGGAACAGAGGGCAATATCGGTGTATTGAGAGAGTTGGTAGCTGAATGAACTGAAAACCGGATAAATTCAGCTATTGAAATGTGCAGAACTGGAAACTGGAAGTGCCTGAAGCCGCAGCCGGGACCAAAAGCCCATCTGAGCCAACTCCGGAAGAGATCAGAAGTTGAAGGACGACAACTGCCCGTAACTGGAAGACTGAGGCGCAAAACCGGTAAATCAAGGGGTAGCTGAACCTCCTGACGCAGAAACGGCCGCAAGGAGTCGTCGGGAAAGCGGAAACAACAGTTGACCGGAACTCGCATGTTGAGCAGATGAAACCGGAACACGTAAGCAAACCTGATATTGATCCAATTCTTGTCTACCTAATACAGCAGGCGACGACGACACAGGAAAAGTAACAACCAGAACCGGGACTGCAGATGACAAGTGGATACAGGAAGTGCAGATGACGACTGGATATGGGAACCAGAAGCGAAAGTGCAGATGAAGACTGGATACGGGAAACAGAACAGACAGTGCAGATGACGACTGGATACATCAGAATCTGACCTAACAGGCACAGGAAACTCTGGAACCACATCAACAATACTCGTAGATGAAACACGTCAACAGGATGCGATGTACCCTCGAACCAGCTTTGAGGTTGATGACAGGGCACAACGACACGTGGGCCTTTTTTGAGGCCAACATCATCACAGGCCTACAGAGATGACCTAAACCGAGCTCTGATATGACTCACCGACAGCCATCTAAAACCTGTAGGAAAAACATAATCATCGGCAACGATTTCTTAATCCCCAAAATTCCAGGCCCAAGATACAGGAGCCGGGGGGGGGGGGGGGGGGGGGGGGGGGGGGGGGGGGGGGGGGGGGGGGGGGGGGGGGGGG
>JAVFBZ010138998.1:0-44102 GCA_032466195.1 Katharina tunicata
TCTAGAGAAAGATATATATATATATATATATATATATATATATATTTTTGTATAAATGTAGAGAAAGAAAATTTTGCTTGCCATATATATATATATATATATATATATTTTTTTTTTGATGAATTTCTACTTAAGGAGAAACATTTAAACCTTTTCACCACGGTGGAAACGTCCAGTGAAAACATTAGGCCTATATATTAGGCCTACCGAGGTTTAAACGCTTCCACCATGGTGTAAAGAATATTGTTACAACGTGCACGGTGTTAAAGTTTTCACTTGGGCCCGCTACTGTTTATTATCTATATTAATGATCTCCCCAGCAATGTAATCAACAATATTAGAATTTTTGCGGATGATGTGTACACGTGTCTTTACGTTCTCTCTGAATATTTTCCCTAACCAGATATTTCTGAATCTATATTGAGCGTGAATTCAGATTTGGTCGGAGCTCTGGAAATGGCGTTTATTGCTTCAAAAACTAAGTCATTCTTGCAGACGGAGAGTCCCATCTCAATTAAGCGTAAGTATTATGGGTGTTCGTATTGATTCTTGCGACACCCATAAACAACACAAACAAAAACGGTAATTAAGACGTATCCTTAAGGAACAAGGATGCGCATTGGTAGGCCTAATTTAATTACGGCTGTTCATACAAAAATATCACTGTTTTGTGGCATTAAATATCGCCTCAATCGTAAATGTCTCGAAATAATGTATAAAAGCTTTATCGATCAGACCCTTCCTCGAGTACATGCTGTTATTGCATGGGACAATCTGAGCGAATACCAAGTCAATGCTTTTGAATCACTTCAGAAAGATTGTCTTCGTATAAACACTGGCCTGACGAAAAGTGTGACATCTCGGGGTTTCTGACAACCGGAAGTAAATCTACTCGTTTTCACGTCACTTTTGCAGGTGAATTCGTAGAATCGATTTGCAGGTGAAATAGTAGAAAATGGGATTTTTTTTTATGCAAAAAGATCGGGAAATGTTTGGTAAACTTTATGTAGTTTGAATGCTTGAAATGTGGACGTTGTAAAGGCGATGTCGTGAGGAAAATAGATGCAGCCGTTTATTTGGAAAATGAGTGCATGGTATCCTAGCTAGTGATTTGGGCGTTCTGTTTCAGAACGTGTGTATATATCTATAATAAGGTGGGGACACATTCAATTTGTTTTAATAAAATCGATTCTTTACTTTGTTCTTCTTTTATTCTCGATTGTGCGTCTGTGGCAAACATATTAAACACGCAAAAAAAAAAACTTTTGAAAAGATACTTTATTTACTATCCAACACATATAGGCGTACAAGCCAGGTGACCATGAACAACTATATATCAAAGACAAAATTGTCTTGGATATTTAATTTGACCAAACCTCTATGTACAGGCCAGGGCGATGGATTTTGCAATGGTGTCTTGTGCCGCATGAGGAATGCCTGTAGCTCTATCAACGATGATCTATTCAATGACTTTATATCAGATAGTTTAAGATGTTCATGTGGATCGCAGTTTGAAACCGCTGACCAATACTTACTTTATTGTCCTCAATTTACTAACGAGCGAATTGTGCTGCAGAACGATATACGTATAAGCTTATATAAAAGTGGGTACTTCTATGAAATCAGTACTTGTCTAAACTATTATACGGCTCACAAAAATTGTGATATCTCGGTGGCCGTTTTTAAATTCATAGAATCTTGTAAACGCTTTGCCTGATGCGTTCACATCCAGAAGGGCCGTCACTATAATAGATGATCACGGGCTACCAGCTCACAAATCAACCGGTATTTGATTATATTTATCTCCAAATGTCAATTCTCAATATGTCTTTTCCATTTTATTTTATTTTGTCATTAGTACTATTAATATTATCATTCCTTTATAATTTTTGTAATCCTTTATATCTTGTTTTTTTCTCCGATTTAAGGAGCTTTTACAAATATGCGTTTTATATTGTATACTTGTATAATCAATAAATCAAGTACGTGCTATCAGCAAGCTTGCTTAAGGAGTACAAATAATATAAATAAAGTTAACAAGAAGAAAAAAACGTTTTCACCGCGGTAGAGATAGACGTGCATGGCTACAGATATATCGCGGTGCGGTTGTTACTATAGCTAGCCTAGGTTTCTTCTCGGCGGTAAACCATGCACCGCCTACGCACAATCTTCATTCAAGTGAAATACCCTTAATTGAGTACGACGTTAGACGACAATCTGAATCAAAGACATGACGACTGAGATGGATTTTCAACTTCTGGATATTATAAAATGATATGATTTCTAATATCATATAAAATATATATATCCAGAAGTTGAAAATCCATCTCAGTCGTCATGTCTTTGTAATTTACCCAGCTTCTAAATGCCACTCAAACAAGATAATCTGAATCAAGTAAATCAACAATAGAATATGCATGGCGGGGTAGGCCTATACGAAGCTATAAGTAATATTTTGTTGTCAACCTGTTTAGCTATGCAGGTTTAGCGCAGTACTGGCCGACACGTCTTCGTATCCTACTGGAGGGCCGAGCCGTAGCTCCGTCTGTTAGGCGTTGGACTGCAGTCACCTTCACTGTATCCTGCATAGCTTCGAGAACCCATTTCGACCGTATAGCATAATAGGTATTTCCGGGCTCACTGGTTTTTAAAGTTTCCCACCATACACCGGCAACGCAAAATAATAAGCAGTCTTATTATAGGTGAAATACTCTCGAGTATACGACGTTAAACACCAATCAAACAAACGTGGTTTTCACCGTACAGCCATCATATAAGTGAAAAACCCTTTAGTAAAGAATCAAATGAAACAAGTCGTAGGCAAATCAAAAACGAAGGTCTACTTTACTAAGTTGGCGTGAGTTTTTTCGTCTAAACCTATTTCATAGCCCGTCTTTAGATGAGTGAAATGACCTGAAGTATGGCGTAAAACATCAATCCAACAAACCACTGCATCAAGTTGATAAAGCTCTTGAGGACGATGGCAAAACAAAAAAGCCACACTTTTTTTGCATGGCTATTAAAATGATGATGAAATAAGAAAGTAGAGAAATAGGAATCTTTCAAGTTATTTTACTGAAAGGAAAAAAATAACCAATGGTTAAACAATATAAAATACAATAAAATAACACCCACTTTGACGGAAAACAGTCTACAGAGATGTTTTCAGCCCATGTTAACAAAAAAGAAATCAATTATTGCAAGAGGTAACCATGACAACTAGATGATTTTGACATGACATTTCATTTAGCACTAACGTTCAAACTTTTATACTGTAGTGTAAAGCATGAATGATGATGAAACATTAAGGAAATAAACAATGAAACGATAAGAATTGAATATTCATGGAGCCTGTCGGGATTTCTTTCAGTCTAAGCCGTAGGAATCTTTTTATAATAGTTCAGTGTGTCAAATATATATCCCGCACAAGGCCATAGTTTGGTTATTTTTTTCCTCCTTTCTTGCCGCCAGCGGCCGCTGAAATAACAAGCAAAAAAGTAAGTTTAATTGTAATATAAATATCAAGGTAAAATACATTAACAAAAGATTGTTTGTATGGCCGGTTGAATCAGTTAATCTGACAAGAGATCAACCACACTTAAATAGGTCGACTGTTAAGAAAGATAAAAGGCAAATCACTCCTCAACTTCCTGTTTAATCTCCCTTGCATGTATTGTTGCGCGTTTTAATGATAGTGCAACGTAAATGTGTCTTTTAACGTGATATGATGTATATGATTTGCTAGATGTACATGTAGTAAAGCCGTTTGGGAGGAATGTTCAAGTGCAAGGGAGATAACTCCATGTAACAATGACTGACCTCCCTTTGCCATTATATGATCTTAGGACCGAGTGGGAACTTCAGCATTATCTTCGGTTAGACGGTTACCATTAGTCAGTTGGGAAAGCAAACAAATTATTTATTGTCGCTATCATATTTAAGCTTTTTTTTTCGCAGCGTCACTGACAAATAAAGAAATCCATGGATAAAACACTTTTAAAAAAATTAAAGTCAGTTAAGTTAGTTGGTTGATTGATTTGGGTTTTACGAGGTACTTTAAGGTTATTTCACTCATATGACAGCGTGCAAGCCCAACGAGATAAGGAAACTCCCTAAGTACACGTAACACCGGCAACACAGAAGACACCACAACACTTTTGCTGGACAAAACACAAAACAAAACAGGATACACAACAACTTTTTATTGCCTCTTAGCTCAGAGAGTGCCAGGCAGAGCACATGAGGCCCCCGCCCACCCAACTGACCGCCTGTTAAATTATTCATAAGTTATCATAACACAGTATTGGTAAGTGTCTTACCGGGTGCCGGGGCAGCTGGTTTGGATGCCTTCTGTTCCTCTTCAGATTTTGCTTTCACGGCATCCTGATAAAGTAAAAAAAAATCCGAGTTAAAATAAGAAGGTATTATATGAGAAATTTGGTTACAGTTTTCTCAAAACATCAATTTCCACCTGAATTTCATTGGAATACACCCTAAGGCCTTGATTTAACTCTAAATCATATTCAATGGGTAAAGCTGGCTGCAAAGTTTATAAAAAATCCCGCCAAATATAGAGAATATGATTGAAGTATTCTATACTTGACTATACTCTAGATTTAACACATTTCCAACTTCCAAGCGGACAACCTCATTGATATTTAAATGCAAAACTTAAAATTTCATGTAAATACATGTTAGCTTTGATCCCTTTCTTTTGAGGCAAAACTGACAAAAGTTGAAGTCACTTGACTTTCTTAAAGTCACATACGCACCCACACATTCTATATATATATTTTCACCAAAAAGTGACTTAGAGTTATTCAGTTAATTCTATCCCCAGATTTGAAGGTAAAGGTAGTTTAAAAGCCTGGTAAAAGTAAAAAAAAACCCTGAAAATTCTGCCAGAAATTTTAATCTGCTGTCACATCTCAGAAACACTTTGATGCACCGACGTCACCCCGAGTCAACCCATCCCTTACAAGATTCAAAATGTTGGCTTGTTACAAACAAGGTCATTCACCACGGCATTCTCCTGACCGTCGAGTTTTCTCAATCTGGAGAAAGGTACGAGCCTATTTTAGAATGTATCAAATGGTTCAAACTTGCGGATAGGTCAGTATAATTTAGGTCAAGGCTAGAAAGATGTTTTCTGATTGGTTGATATTATTACGTCATTTTTGTTGTGCATGTGGGTCAAGATTTTCCTGCTACAGATGTTCATTGTTTGACAGCTTATTCAGCAAACGGGCTATTTTTCATCGGTTAGAAAATACTGACTGCAAAAAAGGCACAAACTTTTATTGATATATCCACGCGTGTCATATTTAGCTTTTTTTCTTCACCATCGTTCAACAAAATGCATAATTTTATCGTTTTTCGTACCAGCTAATAAAATAAGCCTGTTTAAACGATCATAAAGTTCGTATTGACACAGTTCGTTAATCATAAAGCCAAGTAAGCGTTGCAATTTTTACACAGCTAACGGAAATCGACAAGCTATCATATTTCTCATAGGGCATTTTAAAAAAATTAATTCTAGCAACTAGAGTATCATCTACTATAATCGGGGATGGGAGGTTGAAAGTATTGATTTTTTCGAGTGCATGTTATTGGGGTATATAGCGTTCTTAATCTTGATGTTGTCCTTTCTGCTGCATGTGCACAGAAAGCACCAGGGCAAAGGAATTTTGCCCCTGTCAACTACAAACCCGCTCAAATGATTGCTATTTCTAATGCATAGACAGATACAAATTTACGCTGCACATCCGAGACCCTACAGTATTGCATGTGGGAAACATGCAGGCAGTACATGAAGTTGGGGTGGAAATCACTAGGGATATATATAATATTCTGTGGCAGAAAACGGGCCTAGTCTTTTATCCGACTAGATATTTCCGAGAATTTAGGGTCGCAATGTTAAAAATAGTTTCTCAGTAATTTAGGCAAGTTTGCCTTTTGGGAAATTAAACAGCTAGGGCAATCGTTTTCAACCATAAAGTTTTTTTTTCTTTGCATTGCTGCAAACCAAAATCCAGCTCAAACTGTTACGAAAAGGATTAAATTTCAATCCGATGAAACGGATTATTAGCTAGAAATAGAAAAAAAAGAAACAATTTTAAGCGAATGCTATTTTGTTTTCCTTTACCTCTTTCTTGTTTTTCTTGACCTGTCCCTTCTTGTTTCCTATTGAAAAAAAAGAAAAAAAAAGCGTTAACATTATGCAAAAACTCATGAAATACACAATTTATTACTTAGAAAAATGAAATTATAACGCATTTAAACAAGTTAAAATAGGCTACAAACCTTCTCCGCCTGGCATGGTTATGGTTTCGCGTGGATGTTGATGCAAACAACGTATGCAATAAAATGAAGCTAACCGGCTTGATCGTACAACCAAATTTATCTAAAATTTGCCTTATCGCGCGCGTAGTACGGCGTCATAATTTTTAGCCAACCAGATTTTAGTGGAGTAGACTGGTTAGAAGTGGTGTAGACTGGCTGGGAACATTAACATTTTAGCTTTGCGAACACTACGTCACTTTGTGACGTCATATGTTTACCAGGAAGGAAAATATTGCGCATCTCAAAATAGAGAATCAAATCCTTCTCAATCGAGAGAAACGTACGAGCCTACATGTATTCGTGCTAGACTGCGTGTCCACTATTATACGGGCCAAACAAGCCTTGCAAATGTCAATAAATGATAATTCATCATTATTCCCAGACCCTTCATATAACAGTTTGATTGGTTGATTGATTGATTGATCGATATTAATTTATTTATTTATTTTATTTTTATTTTTTTGTAGTTGGAAAACTAAATAAATTACAAAGCTTGAATTAAAAAAAAAAAAATCAAAACAAAACAAAAAAACAACAACATTAATTCAAAACAGTTCGAAAGGAAAAATTAGATCAGCTTGTCCGTTTCTACACAGTGCTCAATTTTGATAGCACCCTAACAGTTGTAGCAACAAAATGGCGCAGTCCTTTTGATTTTTGCCTGTCTATCAGATAATCAAAGCCCTATTTTTGTTTTCTCTACTAGAGAATCTAGGCTATTTTTAAAGCGGCTATTTGCTAGACCCGTGGTCTAATGCTTCAATTGGTTAAATACATTTTTTTCGTTTTCTTGGCTTTGATAAATAGGCTACCGAACTTTAAGCGGTGCTCTGTTGTGCGGAAAGTTTGACATCGCACGGTAGGCAGTCCGACGAATTACCCCAATAGACCTCAATATACCCCAATAGACCCCACACGTTGTTGTCACAAATTTGTTCGCCCTCATTTTTGTAAAATCAATATATGTAAGAAATTATGTCAGTAAAACCTTGTAGGCCTGCTGATAAATTGTAAGCCTTATCTAATATTTCGGTAACGTTTTGGGGGTCTATTGGGGGTAATTCGTTGGACCCCGGTAGGCTACTTGCAACTTTTATTTAATCTTTATTGAATTTCACAGTTTTCAGCTGCAGAAATTACTTATAAAGTTCGAATAACAAAGTTTTCACTCCAAACAAGTAAGAAAAGAATGTTGTGGACACGCAGAACAAATAGTTTGTAGTGTCTTTCACCTAAAACAGTTCAAATCAAATAATTTTTCATACATCAAACACGGGGATAAGCATTTATAAGATTTCTATTTATCCATAAGTTTGTTTTATTTCAGATCAAGATGTGAAAATGACACTTAAGAGATTTTTATCTTTATAAAAGTATCAAAATGAAACAAAATGTGTTTTAAATGAGGTGGTTCAAGATAGAAAGCAGCTGCTTATAATTCGGTACCGATATCAATAGGCCTACACGTGAGAGATGTTTGAAGTACACCTATAACAAGAAAGATGTCAAAGTCATCTGGTTTTGGATTCCAGGTAAAATTGACCACAAAGTCAAACTGTGAAAAAATAATTTTTTTACCAGTCTATCAATCTGCTGTAGACCTTCTATGTACATGCAGCTTTTTCTGTCCAAACAAACAGGAAACAAAACTTTTAAATTTAGGGGCCTACAATTAGCCATTTAGTCATATTGTCTAACTGACTTTATGTCTAGCTTTAAGTGATATTATCAACTTTTATTCTTTAATAACAAAATGGCCAAAAATATAGTTTGAGAGCAATTGTCTTTATTCTTATAAATACAAGTGACATAAAAGTACTCGTAATTGAAGTGTATTTTTTTTAAATTGCGGGTAGTTGAGTGGTAGTTACTTGAACCCTGGTGCTCTCAGAGATTAGAGGCATTAGGAAGCTGCTTTGTTGTTTTGTCCGGTAAATGTATGGTGGCGTCTTCCATGTTGCTGGCCTCATTTATGTTGGTTTCCTTCACCCATTGGGCTGGCATGCTATCTAGAGTGAAATAATCATTGGCTTTAAACCCCAATCAAACAACAACACATTTTTTTTATTTATGTAATTCAGATCATATATGACGAGACATGATGCTATATCAAGGTTAAGTTAACCAACACAACAAACAAATTAAAATAACTGAATTAAAATAAAGATTTGTATGAACAAACTGATTGTGTCTAGCTCAATGCAGTGTATCAAGTCTGAAAAACACACCACTTGTCAGACCAACAGGTCAGTACTAGAACTACGGTGTTAATTAAGTCTGAACAAATTGTTAGTCAGAAAAAAATACCTTGTGTCTGTGTGTTATCTTAGAAATCATTACTTTTCGAACAAACAGATGGGTACCAGATCTATGCAGTTGACCAACTCTCAAAATATATAAGCTGGTCAAATAAACAGGCGGGTACCAGATCTAAGAATTGAGTCAAGTCTGAAAATAGTCACTTGTCAGAGAAACACAAAGATAAACCCCAATCAAAAAACAAATATCTGAGAAACAGGCCTGCAGGATACCACTGATTGATCTTTCCTGACTTTTTGCGGGTGGTTGGGTGAGAACCTCCTGTGCCCTGGTACTCTCTGAACTATTTAGGGGCATGATGAAGCCGATCTGTTGTGGTGTCCTATTGTTTTTTTTTCCTGTAAATGTATCGTGGTGTATTCTATGGCGCCTTCTACAGATATGAGTGAGGTAGCCTTAAGTACAGCATAACACCTAAATCAATCAATCCTTACTTTCAATCCTTTTTTTTTTTTTTTTTTTTTTTTTCAAGGGTGGTGCTTTTGTTGAAGTTTTCACACCTCAAGGAAAAGACCCCACAGCTGGATGGAAAGTCTGCGGATCAGTCAGAAAGGTTGGAAACACTTGATATACATAAATACACTATCAAAAGTCATTGCTCTGAAACACCAATTAATCATCACAAAGTTGTGAGGATTTTTTGGATTGGGATCTAGAGGTTGTTCTGGGTTATCAAATTCTAAAGGTTGTTTATTTCGAGGATGACAAATTGGTTCATGATAGTTCCCATTTTGGATAGAGTTGAAAAGGTGGATGGAGAAATATTCATTCCTCCATGTGGTGCCCAGTTTCAAACACCACTTAAATATACTGGTTATTGGTCATTAATTTAAACTTAAATAAGCTTTTTTAGGTCGGCTTCTCAAAAAGGTGTTGAACTTAAACAATCGCTAAAAATAAAGTTTATTTGTGACATTACAACATTAAGCCTTGGTTGTCTTAAGAAAAACCCAGTCCTTCATGGCCTAAATTTTAGCAACTGACCACTCTTTTTTTATAGATTGATTTCTATTTTAAAGTGTAATTATAATTTAATAATGTTTAACGTCTATAATTCTACATTTAACAAAATCACAACTTAGAAGCTGAAAATCCGTCTAAGTCCTGTTTTAGTTATGTGCCCAGCTTCTAAATACTGCTTAATCAAGAAATTCTACATTTGAAAAACACTGTCAGGAACTTTTTGATTTCTTATTAACAAATCGCTCAAAATTTATTTGTGTGCTTCTCTCCCATGTGGTAGGTGTTTGAGAAGGAAGTCAAGAGCTATATATATGTTTTAGAAGGTGTTCCAACAACAACCAAACTACAGCTGCCCAAGGATTCCAAAAATTCAGGTTCAAACATTAGTATGCTATAGAATTGTTTATTGTTTATTTTCTAATGTTAGATCAACAGGACATCCGACTATATGTCCAAATTACAGATCATTTGCCAGCTTTTTTGTGGGAGGAAAACTGGGTAGAACCCAGAAAACCCACGACCTTCCGCTGTTAGCTGGCAGACCAACCCACATACATGTACAGTCCAAGCGAGTGGTTGAACTCGCAGACTCAGAGGTGAGGGTATCTGTGGTACACTTAAGAAGTGTGCGCTCTTGACCACTGCACCACGTTGGCCCCAATTGTGTCAAAACATGCCAATATGGACCAAATCTAATTTAATGACTGTTCTACGATATGAATATGATAAGATAAAGCTTGGTTTAAAAAATCTATCATTTTAATTTGCTATATCAAGTTTATTTTAATGTTTGGTTTGCCCTCTGGATCAATATGTTGAGTATGTTGATGCTTACATGTAGCACTGGAGGAACATTATCTTTCCATCAGAACCAACACAATTGATGGCACAACTTAGGTTGTTTTACTGTTCCGCAGTTGAGTTGATAACTGAAGTGTCTGCCACTAACTTTACAATATGTTTATGTGCAGGCACTTAGCTAGCGACCCGTCCTTTTGGGAGGTTTTCAGTTTTGTGGAAATAAAGACGGGCCGGTTTAATACACAGGACGGGAACAAAATATATGTCCAAATTATGGCCGTTTTTTGGCAGTCAATAAGAATCAGCAATAGGCGGCCCCCTTGACCCTTTGTCAGAACAAGCAATTTCAAAACCCTAGCTAAGTCCCTGTTTATGTGTCTACATCCACTTCATATGAAAGTAATGCGTGGTAACATACCATAAACCTAACATTATGAGCAGTGTACCTGTTAAACATCCACTGATTGCTTGCATGCCAGTGCTTTCAATACCTCCTATGAGGATGGAGTTGCCATTCTTTTACACTATTCATGTTTAAACAATTGTTTCGGTGTAACCTGGACATTACAGAGAATTTAACAGAAGATCAGCGCTGCCTTCTGTCTTTTAATAAAAAAACCGTTGTATCATGATTTTCCTATATGTCATGTATGTGTATGTAAAATAACATTTGGTACAGTGTAAAAATACATATCAAATCAAACGCAGATACTCTGTGGATCGCAGATCTGGAACAGTTAAAGGTGTTATTGTCTACATAAGCTGCACATATATGCAACAAATATATTGCCAGATTTGAAAGAGTGCTCTGTTTTATTTACTGTTCTTTTTTAAATTTCAGTGACTCTAGTACAGAGATTTCTAATATTACAGTTGTGTTTGTCCAAAGGACAGGACTTCAGTTTGGAGTTAGGGTAAGAAAACAATAATTTAGGACATAATCAAGTGACAGACCCTACCAAATTGTAAACAAAACTGCTATTGTATTTTTTGTAGGATTTCTCGTTTACAATTGGAAGCCACTTAAAATGAACTTTTTAAAGAAGTTATTGTCAATAAAAATAATGCAAATTACTCAAAATTTAAAGCTAGCCGGACAGAATGTGTACAAATGTACAGAATAAAGCTATATATCTGATCAACAACATTTAAATATGCATTTACAAGTACTTCCGAGACATGATCCCTCCAACAAATGTAGCATGAAAAGTCCACCATACATTTTATTTACAGAAGTTCAGTTCAGTGTCAGAAATTGTTATCCCAAAACGGCCACTTTCTAAACGACACAAAATATATTTCAACCAAAAATGTATATGATTCTAGAAATATTGCTTCAGTTTGAATGAACTATTTTCTAGTTTAACAGATTTAGGTAAGAACAAGAGACGGGTTTTACTGTCAACCTCACAGAGAGATATACACACAACTCCACTCCACGCCAAGATACCGCTCAGTATTATCAAGAGAGGAATAGTAAGT
Organism: Katharina tunicata; assembly: GCA_032466195.1. NCBI lineage: Eukaryota > Metazoa > Mollusca > Polyplacophora > Chitonida > Mopaliidae > Katharina > Katharina tunicata. The sequence goes on from JAVFBZ010138998.1 coordinate 11,908, forward strand.
ATCGCATGTGGCTATCCATTATGATCCAGGGTCAGTATAGTTTCACGAGTACCGAGTCTGAGATTGAATCATATTCAAGGGAATTTCACTTGTACAGACTCAACAATTTCAAGAGTTTTTGTCTTATAGAGATGACAGATGGCTGGGTGGGAGGGAGCCTCCTGTGCCCTGGTGCTCCCTGAGCTACGTGTAAGGCCACCGGATTCCAATTTGTTGTGGTTTCCTGTTTTGTTAATCATATGTAAATGTTTTGTCCTGTCTTGCTTGTTGCCGTTGCGTTTACAAGTGGTTTCCTTCACCGATTGGGCTGGGACGGCGTCATATAAGTAAAATAACTTTGAGTACGGAAAACCCCAATCAAACAAACATACAAACTTATATAGATGCAAGGCTTTCAAAAAGTAAAAGAGGCACTAACACGGTCACCTGTTTTTAGGCGCCACAGTATGTCTTTTGCTGAACACTGACAGTATAAGTTAAACTTGGAAGTCATTAAAGTTTTACGCAAATTACTAGTGATCAGAGATGAGATCGGGTCTCACCATGGACAATTATGTGGCTGTATACATGATGATATTGATTCAAAAACATGTGTGTGTTGTGTTGAACTTATTTTAGTGATCTCTGATCCATTGTCAGCAATGTGGCCGCATTCATTATGATATTCATGGGGTGAATTTATGTTTTGGCCTACATGTCCTGTATGTTTTGGCCTACATGTCCTGTATGTTTTGGCCTACATGTCCTATATGTTTTGGCCTACATGTCCTGTATGTTTTGGCCTACATGTCCTGTATGTTTTGGCCTACATGTCCTGTATGTTTTGGCCTACATGTCCTCTATGTTTTGGCCTACATGTCCTGTATGTTTTGACCTACATGTCCTTTATGTTTTGGCCTACATGTTCTTTATGTTTTGGCCTACATGTCCTGTATGTTTTGACCTACATGTCCTGTATGTTTTGGCCTACATGTCCTTTATGTTTTGGCCTACATGTCCTGTATGTTTTGACCTACATGTCCTTTATGTTTTGGCCTACATGTCCTTTATGTTTTGGCCTACATGTCCTGTATGTTTTGGCTTACATGTCCTGTATGTTTTGGCCTTCATGTCCTTTATGTTTTGGTCGGGTGGTAACCTCATGTGCACTGATTTCTTGTGGCGTTCTGTTTTGTCCTGTAAATGTATTGTGGCGTCTTCTGTGTTGTCAGCATCATTTAGGGTGATTTCCTCCATCGATTTGGCTGGCATACCGTCATGGCAGTGAAATAACTGTATAAAGTACGGCTTACATGTAAGACCCCAAATAAACAAACACACAGATGTTCCATGGTTGACTGGTAGCCATATTCTTAACAGATTTAAGGGTATTTGGACAGGAGGATCCTGTGGCCTGGTGCTCTCTGATCTAAAAGGCATCAGGAAGCTGATTTGTCAAATTTGTTGTGGTGTTACATGTATGACCTGACAATGTACTGTGGTGTCCTCTGTGTTGCCAGTGTCATTCTCAGTGTTTTCATTCACCGATTAGGCTGGCATGCCATCATATAAGTGAAATAACCTTAAGCATGGCGTAAGACCCGAGTCAAACAAATAACAGTACAAATTCAATTCCAATTAATTAAATGTATGCCCTTTTTTGTTTCAGTGGTTGAATTTATGTTTTGACCTGTCCTCGTTAGTGGGTGAACTGTGGAAGGGTCAGACTTATCGCTCTGTAGAGAGCATTACTATATCCGCTAACTGTAAGCTGAGGAGGGTGTTCACCATGAAAATAGCCCCTGCTGACACTACTGAGGATGATGGTAAGTCCAGCTATTATACTCTCTGATTTGCGTCTCGCAAATTTGCCCATTTTGTATTGGTTAGTCAGGCTAAACACTTGTGAAGAAGAACAGACTAAGAAAACCCAACATATGTGTGATTTAATACGTAGTGCTGTATTCTACAAGCATTCGGAGAGAACTTACTCCATCATCAGGTATTGGCTAATGTTTGGTATAATGTGTATAAATGCTATCTTGAGAAAACTATACGATATAATCAGACAACAATATTTGGGAGAGCCATTATAAGTTTTCTGCTTTTGGACAACATTGCTTTTCTAACAGCCACAATCTGGATTTAATGTCTAGTGAATTTTTGGAATCAAGGGATTCTAATTTTAAACTTTGAATTAAGAATTCCCATAAACTGCCAAACACAAACCATGTGTTAAAAACATGCTATCATTCACTTCACTATATTTAATCATTGTCTTATTTTATGCTATAAGTTATTGACATTTTTCGCAGTGTGTACGGATTTTTATGACCGTCCTGAAGCGCGTGCACCCTGAGTCACAGTCGAAGTGGTGTATGAGCTTCAGGACGCTCATAAAAATTTGTACACCCTGCCAGAAAATGTCAATGACGAATTTATTATATGCCCTTTCCTGAGTTAATTTTAAAGTGAAATTGAAACAAGTATGTCCTCGCTAGTGTAACTGTTCGTCTCGATAAGAGTTACCTCCCATGACTGCTGTCGCATCCATGAAAATGCTGTAGGATTCCATGGACATCGAAAACAGTCAATGTCGTATTACCCTTGAGCTTAAAAATCTCACGGGGCCTTCAGGATTTTTACCCCCTTGCAAATTGACCAATTAAAACATCATGAATTTGGTTAACAATAATAATGGTTTCTATTGCTCAACTTTACTAAGCAATTTGTAACATGTGAGAAGGTTTTTTTTTTGGATGTAATATGAACATGTGATTTGTCATTTCATTTATCATGGTTTTCATCCTGTAAATGAACTGCAGTCCAATGTCTCCCGTTATGCTAGTGTCATCTAGGGCGGTTTCCATTCGGCTAGGATGTCGTCCTCATGAATGAAATAACCTTAAGTATGGCATAAAAACACAATACTGGTACCCTTGGTTTTCTTCTGAATGGGTAATAATCTAATTAAATTTATTTACGTCACTCTTATTTTCTTGACTTTGAGTTTGTCAACACATTTATTAAAATAGTTTCTCTTTTAATTTCCGCGTTTGTCGAAATTGTCTTTACAGCACTGTTTGGTTTGAGTAATTGTAATTCAGGTGAAATAGATCAGATTCCCCGACAATGCCAGCTTGCGACAGACATACAACAGCTAACCCAGGTGATTATTCTGCCATCCATTTTGTTTTCATCTGCAAAGTGCAATCTTTTGGGTTTTTCATTTTTTTAAATTTTTAAAATTTTTACATTGGTTTAAACAATATTTTTATTTCCATAATAAAGAAAATTGGATTGGTGAACAGGCCGGGCCTATGTAAACGCCTCTCATTGCAACACAGAATAAATTCATAGCGGAATTTTTTTTACATTAAAGATGTTCTTTGCTTCCGTTATAAATTTTATTGGCTAGATCCCTTGTCAAGATCCACTGAAACAGGTTTAATCATTAACTCTGTGATGTATATCATGTATTTGTTATGATCACCATTCAGAGAAAATTCCCAGCATCTGATTGGCCCTCAGCCAATAGTTGTTCAACAGTACCCTAAATCCTCAACAAATTCGATTTCTAAGGGCACAAACTTAAAGTAATTTGTTGAATGTTTAAGTGTGAATTTGGAACTAAAACTTACATTTTCTGGTAATTTAAAGTCTGAACTTCATAAAAAATTTAAAATTGCATGTCTACACTTCTTACCCTTTGCATAAAATTTAGTTTTATAAGTTGCTAAGGGGGTCGAATTTGTCGAGCATTTAGGGTATTTGATTTCCCGTAGAACTGTAATATATATTATGAAGCCACAGTAGTGTTGGGTATTTTCCACATATACCTACCGTTTCAACTCACATTGACACTTTTGGCACTAGAACAACATTAACGTCTTTATCTGATAATTATCAGTTTTATTTATTAATTTCCAGGTGTTTACGATCAACAAGCTAAAGGCTATAGAGGGATTAAAAACTGGAAATGACAGTATTAGTCGACCAGCTTCTATGTTAGACTTAGGTAAAATTTCAATATTGATATTTTTTTACATTTTTTCACTGATAAAACTGATACACAACACATTCAACTTGTGGCTTTAAATATTTTTTTAATCGCTGTAATCCCTTGATATCTATGAACATAACATTGTAAATATTTTATATATTTTTAAAGTATGTAATTTAATGATTTTAGACAATCAAATTTTTTTCTTTCAAGGTAGTGATAAGCTTACACAAGTGCAACTATAATTAACGTTTCATGTAACTTTCTTCTGCTAGGATTTCTTCTTCACGTTTAATTTGTCTGCTTCACTCTTCCCGGTATAAATTCAAATCCTCTTGCCCACCTTAACTAAAATAAGGCAGGGATTTTCCAGTGGCTGCGGAGATCATGGGGTTGATTTTAACAAGGTCTCTAATAGGTTTTCCACCATACTCAATGGCAACTCAATGGCGTCAAATAAATGAATCTCTGTGTTTTAGATTTGAATGCCAGTACAAGGAAATCAGTTATTACTGACAGTAACTCTTATCGCATTGCCTTTGGGTCAAAAGTGGCAATTTCAACAAGTCGAAAATCAGGAAAAGATGTAAGCTTATATGAACAAATCTGTCTGTATACATGGACTGAAAATCTTATTTTGAAATCTGAATTCCAAATCATTTTTATTACCGGTAATTTTGTAACATTCATTTTTTTGGTGGATGTGAGGACTTGAGCCTTGAATCTGGACCAAAATTTAAAATTTTGAATTTAGAAGTTGGTGAATATAACAAAAATTTCAATGGAATCAGATCCAGTGAATAAATGTTTTCTGAAAGTTTGTTTTAGTTAGAAATAATTAGAGTAGAGATTTTGGTTTATAATACACTATACAAATTTTGTACTATAATTTGTATTTTTAAGAATTTATCAACAAGTCGAAGTTCACGACAGCTGACCGGAAGGGGAGATGGTGAGTAAATATGCCAAATTTTTTTGTATACAACTTGCTTCAACCAAGAAACAAATGTAGATTGTATTTAAACAGACAATTTGAAATTATTTTAATAACATTTAAATAAATAAATATTAATGGGAAAATTTTTTTGACTGTGAAAGAAATGCTAAGCATAAATTATGACTAAATTACACAAATAATGGATAATTGTTGGTTTGAAACGCCACAGATTTCTCTCTGCAACACTGTGAAAATCTATATGATAGTTCTAGGTCCAGTTGATCTTTAGTGGTTATCTTAGTTATTCCTTGTTAATGGTGACAATGTGATGGATTAAAACTCCACAATCCGACTGTCTTGTTTTTAAAAATGTTTACTTTTTAGAATCTATATCCACCAAGAACAGTTTGTCCATCAGAGACGGGGTGAGAGAAAGTTCAGGAAGTGAGAGGGTGACAACCAGTCTGTCAGCCAATCAAACACAGCGACAAGTACTGCCTGACCAATCAAAATCAGACACAGCTGCCCTGACATCACCACAACTTTTAAGTGAGAGTTTATTTATAAATGTAGGGGCCTGCGCCGTGGCTCAGTGGTTAGCGCGTCTGACTGCAGATCCTCCTTCGATGTACCGCCGATTTCAAGTTCCCAGTGGACCTGAGGTATATGAGGGAGTCACACAAGGTGACTTCGGCATTCGCGGGGGCGGTTTTTACGAGGTTTCCTCTCGGTTTTCCGCCGTATTGAGTAGAGTAGATTTAGAAGTGGAGAATCCGTCGTCATATAAATGAAATACCTTTGAGTACGACGTTAAACACCAATCAAACAAACAAACAAACATTTATTAATGTGTGTTCTATCATCTCTTATTTATTATATTAATTCAAACTTGGGGAAAAAGCAGAAGTTGAAAACCAGCTTGTCGGCCAATCAAACACGGCGACAAATAATTAGTCAAACAGAGAGTTAATCTAAATATGAGAACGATTCATTGTAGAAAATCCATGTCCGTCAAAATTGGTAACTAATTATGCAGCTAATATAACTTTTATCTTTGTTTCAGAAGGCAATGAGAAAGGTGAACTAGCGTTCTCTCAACCCCACCCACCTCGAGAACCATCCAAAGATAGACAGAGGAGGAGGATACGGGTCAAAGGTCAGGGGCCCGACAATCTAACAAATGGGCAAACTAAAGGTTTGTATTTCTGACAATCAGTTTTTTGGTTAATATTTGCTAATATTTAAAGGGGTCAGGCTGTGGCTCCATGGTTGAGCGTTGGAGTCCCATTCACTCTAGGTCAATTCCCCCTTTGGACCTGAGGTATATCAGGGAAGATTTTCCAGTGGCTGCAGAGTTCGCAGGGTGGTTTTTAAGAGGTTTCTTAACGGTTTTCCACCATGCACCATCACAGAAATCGTCATGCAGGTGAAATACTAACAGTATGACATTAAACACCAATAAAAATGCTAATATTTACATCTGTTTGGATGACATCTTGTTCATATATTAGTTTCAATGTTATAATCTTGTTCCAGGGATTGTTATTTTATTTCGTTACATATTGATTACAAGATTTCATAGGACAGTTGGCATTGCATTCCACCAGATTAAGGGAAGAATAGGGTCATTGCCAATTTGTATACAAATATGTTTTGTGTTGTGAACACTGTAACCAGAGGGGGCGGGGGAATTTCGGAATAATATGTGTCGATCTGTACACTTATCCCGCACATGTTTTGAACAACATAAAAAACAAATTCACCAAGTAACTTCAGACTTGCAATACGGCTTCCTCCTGGCCACAATCTGTTTAGATTTTACAGTTAAGGATTTACGTGGTGAGTATGCTGTGATATTGGCACAGGCAAAAATATTAGAGGCATTCTCCAAGGTCAATATTTCTTCTTTGGGTCAATATCAACAAAGTGAATGGAGAGTGTGCCACCAAATTCTTGGTTATAAGATTTGTTAATTCCCATTTAGCTGCCATTACAGTTTTAATATGGTATTCACGTGAACACTGTAACAACTATGAGAGGGTGTGGGAGGTAGGGGCAGGCTCAGAGATGCTATCTGTCCGGCACACACTGTGACCCCATTACCATTAAAACAAATAAACCTCCTAACTTCAAACTTCGAATATAGCTTTCTCCTTTTAAGATGATGTCGAGTGTTGCATTTCACCAAATTCATGGTAGTAATATGGCAGCCATTACAGTATTGGCACGAGTTCGACCTTCATTTGGGGTTTTAAATGATATTTATGTGCAGATATGAATTGGAAACACAATGTTTTTTCTTAGAACAAATAACACTGGATAAACTGCTTGACTGATATGTAACTTTATAATTTACAGGAAGTGATGGACCAATTAATGGCAATTATAAAAAAGTGTAGTTTTCTACCCAGAGAGTTGTCTCCCCTTACCTACCAGCTTGTGTGACTTGCCAAGAGCGCATTCTTAATCACTTAACTCTTCTGTGTTTTTGTTGCTATTTTAAGCTCTGGAGTACATATGCTCTTTCCAGTTTATAAAATGATTGTTTTATTTTTATAATGAAGGTGCAAATAATGTTGTATCTAATGAAGATGAAGCTAACTCTAGTAGCAACAGCAAGTTCTCCTCTGATGGGGATTTGGAGGAGACAAGTGGTGGAGAGACAGCCACTGAAGATAAAGGTTTACAGACCCCACGCTACAGAGAAAAAGTTACAGCAGAAACGAAAGAATCCGGGGTGGGACCAAATGTTCCTGAGATACAGTCACCTAGAAAAGGTATAGTACATGTCTTATGATCGTTTGTGTTATCCGAGCTTATCTCCTTTTTTGGAAAAATGCTGAAATGAGGTTGGGCAGCCAATGGAATGGTTTGCTTACAGTGGAACGAACGACAACTCTTGTAGTTTTGTCAGTGATTTAATGACTTGTTTATAGATGTTACAACAACAACTGAAAATTGTTAAAAATTAATCAACCTGTAAAAGGGACTTAGGGTTAGGTGTTAGGGTTAGGGTAAGTTAAAAAATGAATAATCTGTAAAAAGGACTTAGGGTTAGAGTTAGGGTTAGAATTTGACAACATGTGCTTTGAATTGTAATATCTGGCCGCACAGCTTCGGCTATTTCTGGACGATTTTCCGTATCTGCGCAAATTATTTTCCAAATAAGGAGATATGCACGGATAACACAAACGCACCTCTGTAGTTGCACTTGCCAATGCCTCAATGGTATTTTAGCCTCATAACTATGTACAGTTTGTCTTTTGATCTGGGGTCTTGTTTTTCCGTCTGTGGAGAAATACAGCTATTTTAAAAAGTTAATTCATTTAACAAATCTGACATATATATATAGCCAAATAATTTTTTTTCTAGCAGCTCACAGCCTGGAATGCTCTTTCTTTAAAAGTTAAAAAGGCTTCATCTATACACGTTTTTTAAAAATCTGTCCCTACGCCATTATTTTTTAAATCATTGTTCTGTATAACAAATATATAAAAATATTATTATTAGTTTTATACAATTAATATATATTTATCTGAGAATGATTAGCTATTTTCTTTTTATCTATAAATGGTCATACATTTGTTAATTAATAACTTATTAAATATTTGCTTTAAAATATTTTGATGATTTTTATTTAAATTATTTATCTAAATTTAATTTTAAATGCATGTCATTGGTGTATTTGAAATATGTAAGCTTACACATGTATGTACTTTTTACTAATGTTTATTGTTGAAATTGTTATTGTTATTAAATTGTTATTGTTATTGAGAACTACAGGGAAGATCAATTAATTTAACTGTAATATTCTCGTTAAATTATTTTAATTAAATGTTTTTGTATTATTTTATTATTATTTCAGGTGATTGGTAGGAGCTTCCTGTCTTAGTTTTGTTTTATAATGTAATGTTGTGGCTTATAATATGTATTTTGTTTACTATTGTTGTATAGAGCAATGTGATACTGAAGTGCCATTCGATGAGTCTATGTCTGATGTGATAAGAGTTCTCCGTGAACAAGTGATGGCATCGCAGGAAAGCGATTCTGATAACACAGACTTCGGAGACTATGTGGACAGTGATGAGTAAGTGTATTGTGTTGCTTTTTTTGGGGTGGGGGGGTCTACATGTATTATTCTAGACTCGTTCTTACAAAGTGATGCTTTTCATTCATTCATTCAAATCTATACATCTACTTCTCTTAATATTAGTGGCCCTCAGACTAAGGGCAGTATGTTTCCACATTATATTCATGCTGTCATACTTAGCACTGGAGGAACATTATCTTCACAACAGTAATAGCACTTAAGTCCCTTTACATTTTTTGCTTGTGTTAGAGTTGCCGTCTTCTGGTGGAATACACAACCCGTCATTAAGTGAAATACCCTTGGGCACAGTGTTAAACACCAATCAATCAATCATATAAGTGAAATACTCTTGAGCAGGTTGATAAACACCAATCAATCAATCATATAAGTGAAATACCCTTGAGCAGGTTGATAAACACCAATAAATCAATAATCCTGACTGTTGTAGAAATGTGGAGAATGAAGTGTATATGTTTGCCTCACCACCCAAGTCTGCTCCCCACAGAAATATTTCACCAAGTCAAGATGACAGCAATTCATCACAGGTTAGTGGCAAGTTCCTGACAGACATGAACAAAAGTAATGTGGGTTGGTCTGTCAGCTACCAGTGGAAGATCTGTCAGCTACCAGTGGAAGGCCTGTCAGCTACCAGTGGAAGGTCTGTCAGCTACCAGCGGAAGATTGTGGGTTTTCTGGTCTCTACCCAGTTTTCCTCCCACAATAAAGCTGGCCAATGATCTGTAATTTGGGACATAAAGTCCTGTTGATCTAACATGGGAAAATAAACAATAAACAAGGTTCTTAGGCACATCAGCACAGGGTTGGTTGGAGCGGCCTCTGTCCTGGTGTTCTCTGAGCTAAGGGTCATCAGGAAGCTGATTTGTTGTGGCGTCGTCTTCTTCTTCATGTGATTTCCCCCTGCAATGTCTTTATTTGTTGCTAGCTTGCGGATGGTGGTTTTCTTTGCCATTTGGCACACTATCATGAAAGACCAGCACACTATCATGAAAGACCAGCACACTATCATAAAAGACCAGCACATTATTATGAAAGACCAGCACACTATCATGAAAGACCAGCACATTATCATGAAAGACCAGCACACTATCATGAAAGACCAGCACACTTTCATGAAAGACCAGCACACCATCATGAAAGACCAGCACACTATCATGAAAGACCAGCACACTATCATGAAAGACCAGCACATTATCATGAAAGACCAGCACACTATCGCGAAAGACCAGCACACTATCACAAAAGACCAGCACACTACCATGAAAGACCAGCACACTATCATGAAAGACCAGCACACTATCATGAAAGACCAGCACACTGTCATGAAAGACCAGCACACTGTCATGAAAGACCAGCACACTGTCATGAAAGACCAGCACATTATCATGAAAGACCAGCACACTATCATGAAAGACCAGCACACTATCATGAAAGACCAGCACACTATCATGAAAGACCAGCACACTATCATGAAAGACTAGCACACTATCATGAAAGACCAGCACACTATCATGAAAGACTAGCACACTATCATGAAAGACCAATGAAGAAACATACCGTATAAAATAAGTGCTTACTTTAGCTTGTTACAAAAGCCAAGAAAAAAAATTATAAAGAAGATAAATATTATTCATCAAACGTGGTAAGATTCTGTAAACAAACTGTTAAGGATTTCAAATAAATCATTATCCCCAAAGTGATCACTTTGTTGGTCCGCCTGTTACTCCATCAAAGGTGCTAGTGGCTGGGCGAGTCGAGAGCTCCCTGTGCCCTAGTGATCTCTGTGCTGTGAGGCATCAGAAAGCCAATTTGCTGTAACCTGGAGACCAAACATCTGTTTCTTAGAATCTATTGGCTACAGCTACATTCATTTTGATAGGTAACTGAATATTGTAGCTTTTGTTATTTATCCCACATTTCCGTCATTTAGCTTTTGAGTATTATTTCCATGAAGGTGTAGTATGTATTAAGTACTTTCCATTTCAGTCAAGGAAATCTTATAGCAAGTCGTCTTACCTGAAGAAGTTGAACAGTCTGTCCTCTTCATCACGGGGCGCCAGATTAGAGATGGATTTTATGGATAGTCAAAGTAGTGAGGACGAAGATGAGGAATTAGCCTTGAAACTCAAACCCTCGTCTAGATCACAGAGTGGTAAATCCAACAGCGGAAAAATGCGATTAGAGACTGGAGCAGCAGGATCAACAGAGACCAGTTCAAAAAAAAACAGCAGGTTATCAGATTACAGCCCTGGTAACTACAGTACAAGTGTCAGTCCACGTCTCCAAGGTAGTGCCAGTGCTAGCAGTGTATCCCGAATGAATAGGAAATCACTGCGGGAAATCCCTCGAACTGATGCCCGGCTCTCTCAGGTCAAACCCACAGAGGTAATACTAGTATGTCGTACCTTCTGAAAGCATGGTCTGAAAATTAGACTTAAATGCACATATTAAAAGATTATATTTTGAAATTTGAAACTTGTCTGAATTAGAGGCCTGTTTGCTCTTTTTTTCCGCCTACTTTATCCTTGTGCAGCGACAGAGACAAGGGAGATAAGCCAGGCATTTTTTCATTTCCAAAGGTTTTGAAACCTTTGTTTTGCTCTAAAGAAACTGAACCCCAAACATATGAATACTAATTTATTATATTTGACATGTGATTTTCAGGGTTTGAAGGCATACGATCACAAAAAATACCAGGTAATTGAAGACTTAACAGAATCATTTGAAGCTAAGATGTTAGCCAGTTTGAAAAGGCAGCAAGATGAGGAAGAAGTGAGTGTAGTGGGCGGAGATTCACGGGTGACTGACAGGTCTCCAAGAGGGATTGCCCCCATTAGACACACCTCCTCCCAACATTTACTACATGTAGAGGAATCACCAACGACTACTAGTGACGATGACACCAGCTTCAGCACATGGAAAGCCCCGGTATATATTTATACGTCAGTTTAACAGCCGGGTGGTTGGGCGTGAGCCAGTGCTCTAGTGTTCCCTGAGCTAAGGGGTACATGGACACTTCTCAAACAGGCATCCTTGCACTGCTCATGAAGTTATTTTTTGTGGAAAATCCAGATGGACATGAGCCTTCTGGCCAAGGGCAGTATGTTTTGAGCTTAGATTCATGCTGTCATACTTATCACTGGAGGAACTTTATCTTCTCATCGGAACTATAACTGGACTTCGCAATCATTTGGTTGTGTTAGTCAATGCCTACCATAGTGTTAGCCAGAAATCAAAAACGGGGTGTCTCAAATCACTATTTTCAAAGAAATAAGGTGTCTCATTTTACATTTTTCCTATCTTTCACATGTTAAATTTAACTGAATTAGGGTGTCTTAAATGATTCCAGGGTGTCTCAAAGACACCGAGACACCCCTCTGGCTAACACTATGATATATCCTACTGTTGGGAATACGCCACGGTCATTCTTGTATAAGTAAAACACCCTTTAGCAAGGTTTCGAACACCAATCAATCAATCAATCAAGATGGTTGTCGTCTATAATGTGAAATAAGAACTTTCGCTTGAATATATATAGAGATGCAGCTTTAGATTATCTAGAACAACTCGAGATTTAGATCTATCTAGAAACTTGTCTCTGCAAATTTATCTAGAACATGTGATGATTTATCGGTTTTAATTAGTCAACATCCCCGTGCCAGTGTGATTACTCTTGACAAAAATACATATGTCTGTCTCTGCATTTATAAAAAGTATATATATATGTTTTTGGTACTGTGTTTCAGGCAGCTGATCAGTTGGTCCACAATTACCAAGAGGAGATGAGATATCCACATTCACGCCTTAGTAGTGATACTCTCACCTCTTCAAATCCAAGGTATGTCCGACCCTATCTTAATTTGATGTGTTATAGACAGCTGAACCACGTTCCAATAGCATCGGTACAACCTACACAATTATACACATCTTCACCAACCAACAGTCGTATTTTGAGATGCTTATGGATGCATGTGTCCCATCCATCTGAAACTCATCTTTGCTAACCAGGAGTTTTTTTCCGAGCTACTCTACATTACAACCCTAGGGGCACTGAGCATGTACAGTGGCGACATCTGTGAATAAACTGATCAAGGTTTGAATTAACTCCCCCTTTTTCAATTACATCAAACCAATCAGAGAAGAGCTTACGACTTGCATCCAAACCCAAACTACTTGATTTAATAACCTCATATAATCTGATTGGTGCTTACAAGTTCTGACGTAACCAGCCAATTGCTTAGCTATAACCTCTAGTGCTCGGCCGCCTAGGGTTGTAATGTAGAATAGCTCAGAATAAAACCTTTGGTAAGCATAGATGAGTTATATGTTTTTCTCAGTTTTGGACAACACACCACTTATATAACAAATTTAGTGAAATGTGTTCCACATTGTTGTTGTTGTTGCAGGGATTGGAGTGGAGTGTTCAGTCCACCTATCATGGTGCCCTGTGAATCAGGAACAGCTCACTCCAGTAACTCTGACTCTGATCCACTCAACTGTAAATCATCACCACGGAAAGACGATCTCAGTAAGTTTATTTCTCTGTTTGAGGCCCATGTTTTATTCTACCAGTCACCGTCATACTTAAATAGGCTGGTACCTTTAATACGAACGGTAACGTAATGACAACCCATTCTTGTTGTTGTTGTAGTACTGTTTCAGCAAAAAAGTGCGCTAGTGAATGAATCGTATTAATTGACTACAAACTCATTTACAATTTATTCAGAGAAGAAAAGTTTTCATAGGGCCGATTCAATTTGAAGTCTGTAAAAGACATAAAAAAGTATGAAATCGTGAAGCCGTACTATGTTATCAGATATAAACTTACTCGCTGTAAACAGCACAGAGAGATAACTCTTTCTAGATAAACAGCAAAACAGCCAGTCAATACCTTAGAAGCAAAGATGCGACGGTAGGGAGGATGATTTGATTCTCTATTTTAGAATGCAGCCACTGTATGCCCACATCAAGACAACCAGCTGTTACTTTAACCCTAAAAATTGATTAACTGACATGCATACACACATTCCTAGCACTGGAGGGGTGTTATACTTAAAAGAAAAACAACAACACTTGAAGTGACATAATTTGGTTGTCCCAGTGTAACTACTTACTGCGGTCATATAAGTGAAATACCCTTCCCCCTGGTTTTAATAAACAATTAATCAAGCTTTAATATGGAACTTATTTGGCTGAATAAAATTAGAGTGTACCTGTATAGATAAACATTTTGTAAGAGAACCCTCCACTTAACATTTGTTATAGTGTGGCTTTGGTACTAATATCTGACTTTGAACTGGTGAGCAAATCCCCTCTTTTAGAGGGAGCATGTTATCGCCGACGGTATGCCTTTTCCAGTTGGTTCTCACATTATTTAGCGGGGCTGTGCCATGGTTCAATTGGTGGAGCTTTGCACTGCTTAATCCTGTTAACTGTGCCCTCTGGCTGAGGGCAGTATGTTTCCAGATTATATTCATGCTGTCATACTTAGCACTGGAGAAACATTATCTTTCCAACAGTGATAACACTTCAGTGACTTCACATTTGAAATTTGTGTTAACGTTGCTGTCTATTGTTAAAATACAGCGCAATATTATAAATGAAATATCATTGAGCACTGCGTTAAACACCAATCAATCAATCCTGTTTACCCTACCTGTAGTGTTATAGGTTCGAATCTCATGTCAAGCTTTAAATCTGCCTGTTGAGGTGGGGATGAAAGTTGAAGTGTATGAGAGTTCTTCTCAGAACCACCATATGCTGGCAACGCCAAGTCGTAATATTAGTGCAATACTCTTGAGTACGATGTTAAAGTAACATACGCACTCAAAAGTTCTGAATTTTGCACTATCACAAATTCCCATGAAAAATTCTCAAGAAGTACAAGTTAGAGGCTTTCCAATTATTCCAACATCAAATTTGTAGGTTGAAGGAGAGTTTTATAATAACTAAAAAAATAAAAACTGAATTTTCTGTCAGAATATTATTATGTGGATGTGTCAATCAGCTGTCATAACTGAGCCACCCTAAGATGTACCGAAGCTACACTAAGTCAAACGTTAATTAGCCCCAACCCCCATCCACTATTCAAAATCTTAGCTCATTCCACATAAGGTCATGTACCCGGTGAGATCAAAAGCTTTACTTGAGGCATTTGAGGAAAAATGGCCGGCCTTCCTTACACTGAATTCGAATTATTGCATGATTTCTCCTGGCTTTTACTAGACTTGAACCAACTTTATAATTTTCATTTCAAACTAATTGTTTTAGTTTATACATAAACTTCAAAGTTGGTTAAAATCAAGGCAATCAGAATTTGTTGTAAAACCCGAATTTTGAGTGCTTAGGTTACTTTAAGTACTTACCAAAAAAATAAATATATGAAATATTTAAATATTATTTAACACTTTCATCCTTGTATATGAAAAGGTCATACAAGCAGTGAAACGCTCATTATAATGAACTCCACTGAAAGAATTCATTACTCTTATAAAACAGTAATGAAAATTTAATTGTTAATGTTCCATAGCACATTTAATGTACATTTTTAAGTGCCAAGAATTATATTAAACAGGAAACACATGAAAGCCTACAAAAAATCATAACCCTTTACTTAAAATTATAAAACATCTTTGTTGCTTTAACATGCGCGAGATAGGGAAACAACTAAGCCTTTAACTAAAGCAATAAAGGATAGTTCAGTCTCCCCTGGAAACGGCGTGACACATCCCGAGAGAACCTAAATCTAAAGGGGTGACGTGGTATCTAAATGAACACTAAATATTTTAAGCCACGCCCACTTTTATCAAACTTTATGTTTGTTTTGTTTTATCTTGAACATGTACAAAAAAGAAAAGTATCTTTATATACACTTTGAGATTTGGTGTGTATTTACTTATATTTCTAATATTATAAACAGTGACGTGTTTTTAACAGTTTACAAATATAAATCCGCATTTTTGCAAACTAAAGAAATACTTTTCGTACAATTGGACGCTTGTGCATTTGACCCAGTGAGACGACCTAGTTTTGACGTCAGTAAGCTCCTTTTAGTCACAATCTCTTTTAATCAACGATCTTGTCCTTTTTTATTGGTTATATTTGCGAATATGTATATAAACATGAGCCATTTTACCATGTGTCAATTTAATTTGATATAATTTGTTATTTTTAATCACTATAATTTGATAACTCAGAACCTTCGGTCCCTCGCCATCAAATAGGAACAACCGCCATTAGACGGACCCTTTATCAAGCAATAGAAGTCAGAAAACTGCACTTTATTTCTTAAGTGTTGTTGACATTAGAATTTATGTTCTAATTTTGACATTAATTTCTTATCTCTCTTTATACAGGGTTGTCACCAACTGGAGGAGTACCGATCAGGCAGAATGGCTCCATGGTTACAGAAACCACGACCCCTGACATCAGAGAGGTCACAGGTCAAGAGGAGGAGCTAGATTTACTATATGACCCCTGTCTCAATTGTTATTTTGATCCAAACACCTGTAAATATTATGAGCTTATATAATAATGCTACATGGATTAATTTTATTTTAAATAAATTATCAACATCTGTGTAGCAATAAAACTAGTGGCTGAGACAGATACCAAGGCACAGTTCTGTTAATATTTAGCTGTTTTGCCTAGGTTGTTTTTATTAGGCTGTCACAGAGAATAACGTCAGAAAAAGTACTGTATGTGATGGCTACATTTGTCCAGAACCTGTAAATGTATTATTCAAGAGTTTCAAAACTATATTAACTGTTTAGAGAGGACTTTATGAATCTCCTACAAGTTCCTGAATATTTTATGCGTATAAACATTATTATACACTTGTACAATTATTTTGAAATTATGTTACAAAACATAGGTAATATTTATCAGTGTTTTTGAAGTTTCTGGAAAACTTAAATTGACTTCTGGATAACTTCAGCTAGTATGGTTGAGAAGTCTAGGGGCATGTAGTAGAAAGCGACAGAAACGGCTGTACTCTACGGATATATGTAAGCAAAAAGTATGAAGTTTCTCTCTCTAAGAGTTAATTGGTACAAAGATATGGAATTTATAACCCTAAATCCTCAATAAAATCGACCTCTAAGGGCACAAACTTTACATAATTTATTTCCCTTTGCATAAAATGTAGATTTATGAGTTGTAAAGGGGGTCGAATTTGTCGAGCATTTAGCTTAAGTATGTCTTTGTGAAAGTAACATAGAAAATCTGTAGTAGATGGTCAGATATCTGAGTGGGCTAGTAGGCAGCCTACATTTACTAGCTGTTGTGGGTTCGATTCCCACGTGGGTCCTAATGTACACAAATTTCTGAACTAGAAGCTGTTCATTCTAACAGAGTGCTGTCCATTTAAAAAAAAAAAAAAAAAATACTCTAAACGGTCACTTTCAATGATGCAAAAAATATTTCAATGGCTTTAATACTAAATATCTTGAATGGTGTGTTGAACAGGAAATGTTTTATTTTTTTTTTGGCTTCTTCTCAGTTTTATTCCATTTAATTTGTATTTATTTATTTATTTATCTACTGTTTGCTGTGCATTTCTTTTTCTGTTTTCAAAGTATTTGTTAAAAATCAAGTTTGCTGCTTTGCTGTAAAACTTCAATGGATCTCATATCTCTGTTTCTGCTTATTTTATAAGAAAAAAATCAATCAAATGCAATAAAGGGTCGCATTAGTATATTTGTTGTAATATGATAATGTGAAAAAGCTTTGCCTGGGAATCTTGAGAGAACAATATTTATTTATTAATATTTTAATGACTTTCTCGCTTTTATACATAAAAACTTCATGTTATGATTAAGTTAACAAAAATAAACTTTTAAACCAGAAAATTCCTATGGGATGCCCTGTCATTGTCAATTACATTAACCAATCCATCTTGTCTTCGGTGCAAACTGATGTTTCCAACTTAATTTGAACCCCTCTCTTGTATGACTTTTTATCTCTATTGGTCCACACTGGTTGTTGGGCACCTGGTTCCTGGAGTGACATGCTGTCATATAAGTGAGAAATAAAAAACCTCAAGTACCCTAAATCCTTCAAAAATTCGACCTCTAAGGGCACAAACTTTAAGTAATTTATTGAATGTTTAAGTGTGAATTTGGAACTAAAACTTACATTTTCTGGTAATTTCATAAATTGTCTGAACTTCATAAAAAAAAAAATTCTCTGAAATTGGATGTCTACATTTCTTACCCTTTGCATAAAATGTAGTTTTATAAGTAGTAAAGGGGGTCGAATTTGTCAAGCATTTAGGGTATATATGATGGCGAAAAAATCCAACAGTTACACAGAAACAATTGAATTGACTTCATTGTTCAAGCTGAGTTGGTGAATGTTAGGATACACAGTCATCGTAATAAGGGAAATACTCTTGAGCACGGCTTTACATAACAGTCAATCACAGGTGTTGTCTTCCAGCATAGAATAACTTCTAATAACTAAAGAAGTATATTTCCATGTCACATTACACATTACAATATTTACTAATATGCATACTAGGCACATATAATGAAATAAATCTAACAATGGCATATTTAATTACTTAAGATTACTTGAATTTTTTTTTTACAAGTATCAGTTATCAACTTCGACTGGTTATCTTATAATCTTATCTTAAACTGTTCAAACTTAACATTAATGTTAAGGGCAGTCTTGAACTTTGCCTTATAATGACAATACTATTAAGGCCTTACAAAAACAAATGTTATAGTTTGTCAGTTATATCATTGTTTATGGATATTCTAAAATCAGAATAAAAAGAAGAAAGGTATGTACTTTTAATGTGCTTGTTTTGGTTGTTTATTTTAAATTTTATTTATTTTTATTAAATACCATTTCTACTTTATAAACAGTGGCTTTTGTTATCAGACAGATTTGTTTAGATGTTGTATAAAACTTGTTTTAAAGATTATTTGTCTATTACTTTATTTTCGTTTTTTGGGGGTAACTCTCTCTTATGCTGAACAGATTCTAGTTCTGAAAATTTTGCAGACTGACCCTTGCGGGAATCAAACCCAGGACCCTCAGAATCAGGCATCGAGTCGCCAGCAGTAAATGCAGGCCACCTAAACCCGACAGCCAAAGGTCGGATGCCTCAGTGCCTGGCTCTGAGGGTCGTGGGTTTGATTCCCGCAAAGGTCTCAGTCTGAACAATTTTCTGAAGTAGAATCTGTTTAGTATCGGAGAGTGTTATTCCCAAAAAACGAAAATACGGTAATGGGACAAATAATCTTTAATACACAACATTATTTTCATTGTCTCATTACAGTTGTACATGTATTACGGTGTGTTTCATTGATTGATTGATTGATTAATTGATTGGTATTTAACGTTGTTTTCAATGGTATTTCACAGGTATGACTGGTGGTGTAAACATAAACGATGTTATCACAAAAAATAAAATGAGAACCAGATAAAATAATGTTTAGAAAAGTCGTATATTAGAAAAATCCATTGAATAAAACAAGAGAGACATAAATGAAGCAACTGATTTTTTATAGATCTACTGCCATTCTTGCCTTTCTCTTTGGCTTGATAAATTAACATCTTCATTTTTGTATTATATTGATGCACATATTCAAAACCCATGACAGCAAAATGTTAAGTTTTCTTGAAAAAAAGAAAAGAATGGAGAATCCCTGGAAGGAACAAATTTCTTTGCTCTCTATCGACTTCCTTCGAACAGGATAAAGAGTTATATAAAATCATGACTTTCAGTTCCAGAAACATCATTCGATTACCCTAAATCACCTAAAATTTCAACCATTAAATTACGGCAACTTTGTAAGCTATGTAAATGACTGAAACTGATAATATATGGCAGTCAAATGACAATGTTGATGTTGTAAAGTTTCAGGACTTTATAGAAAACACTATTTGTTTGTTTACATGAGTGCAATAATACTTTCACAACTTGCAAAAAGGGGCAACTGATACCTGGTGGAAATAAAAGGTGATTTAAGGTACCCACGTATTTTTTAATCGTTTTCACAGAAGCGCAAACTAGGATGAGATGTTTGAGAGACAGTACGTTGAAAAACACATGCACGTTGTAGTGTGTAATGGATCCATAACTTGTTGTATATTAGTAGACCCTGTGACTGCCATGTTCTTGATTTGTTTTTCTTTGGACTCTTCGCTGTACACTATAAATGTAAGAAAGGTAATGTATTATTTGAGATGAATTTGGCAACTGATATGAACGTGGATGTGGGCGTGTCGTCTGCAAAAGTGAGTTTGTTTTGGCAGTTCATAGCTGAGCATGCGCAGATTACACCACGTGTTTCTATCCCAAGCAGGTGAAATGTCTTGATAATGTTTGGATAAATTTATATGTTGTTGACACTCACAGTTCTAATTCGGTTCGTGGACTGTTAGAGAGAGATCAAACTCATGCAAGTTTGGAGACATAAAATATTAATGTGAAACATAGGCACAGTACAGTGGCCTATCGTCTTTCGAGCCGATGTTGTTGTTGCAGACTTGAGCTGGGTATTGAAATAAAAAAAGACTGCGTAGCCTTGACTCGGCCAGATTGAAATAAAAATAAAAAGTCTAGACAAGCAATATGATAATATGAATAAAGAGAAAATGAGGCATGGGAGACTATTTACATGTAGTAGACCTAATACATATCTGCCCACAAGTATGCTATCCTATAAGCTAACCTACATCCATGGACTTGGAACCGGTCTGATATCTTGTAATAGACGGCTGACTAAGTTTGGGCAATATGTACATGCACCGTATATCACACATAATTTGGTATAATGCATTATTGAAAATAAGCAGCATTATCATTGGTGTCAGTGGTTCTCTTCCTGTGGTGCACTTATCCCTACCATCAGCCATACCGCTGAAATACATGCAAGACGCTAACCCCCCTAACGGGAACGATCGTTTATACTTTAGGTTACGCTGCCATTTACACCAAGCAATTTCGTCAAATTGGTTCACAAATTATATAAATTTATTATATATACATTTAAAAACTTGAGTAAAAGATCTGGCTGTTTGTTATGCTGAAGTATTGACAATGCTAACAGTGATGTTGCCTAACACTCGATTGACCACCTGGCATGGATGCAAAAAAATGACCCAGAAGAGTCGATCAACCTTTCGTGTTGCCCTCTAATTTTATACAGTGCTTGAACAAGTTCTCATTTAACATATTCAATTTTGTGGCGCAGTTTAATTGACAGACTGAGATAATCTTGAGCTGTATTCATCTTGATATTTTATAGGTGGGGGCTAGTTAACGCTATCCAGATTAACATTTCTTTATTTTCTATATATGAATTTTTGGTTTCTAGGTAAAAAATGTCGGAATCAGCTCCTAAACGCCCAAAGCTTGATGATAGCATTGAGAACGCTTCAGAACATAAAGATGATAAATCCGGAAACTCAAATAACACAGACAATAAACCACTGATAGAAAATACCAGCACATTACCCGAGGAATTTAGCAAGGATTTAAGATTAACAGAGAAAGATGTTGGTATAATGGAATACATAAGTCAACATGAGGGATTCACAGCTATATTAAAACAGAGGTAAGCCAGGTTAGGATATTATTTTCTGCTGGAAATTGTCGGAACTTCAATGAATTCTCCATGCACAATTCTTGGAAGTAATTCAAATTTGTTTATTAACCCTTATTTTTCTTTTGAAATATTTTTTTTTTGAAATATTTTTTTATTAATATTAAAGCACGTGATATTCATCGTAATACACAGGCCTGAGTTGATTAATCTTTTTCTCACACTACACATTTTTTTCCTTTTTGATGTGGGTTTGGTAACAATGTATATATCCTTATGACATGATCGTAGAGACGCCACAACGACATATTTACTGTGAACTATAATAAATTACAACCAGGACAGCTAACACTCTCAGTACACAATAAATGCAAACTATTTATACAATCACAGTGGGTATTTCCATTAAACCAATCTATCTCCACCAGGTAGCTACCAGTATTTAATTGATTGTCAAACACCACTGTTTGAAATAGTGTAAAAAAAACTTGACGACTAAGATGGATTTTCAATTTCTGGGTAAGTTGTGGGTAAAATCCATCTTTAGTCGTCATGTTTTTGTTATTTTATGTATCCTGCTTCTTAATGCCACTTAAACTTGAAATCATGTAATAAAATTTTATCATCTAAGTTATTTACAGTCTTTTTAATCAAATATTTATATCGGGTCATACCTAGGATAATGATCACTACATTGTATCTCAACCTTGTGAATTTAAATTTTTTAAAAACAGCTAGAGTTACTTGAATTAATATAGTAGCTAAAGCTCATTTTTGATAGGCTGCTGATTAACCACTAAATTGGCTTCAGAGTTATTGCTTTGACAGACAGACAGACAACAAGTCCACAGCAATACCCGTTGTAATGCATGTCATTTGTCAATTAAAGCATTGGTCAAAAACTGCAAAATATTTCTATTAATTTTTGTTATACATGTATGTGTTTTATTCTTCAGATACTCTGACTTTATAGTTCATGAAATATCCACAAGAGGTCAAATCATCAAACTTACTGACTTTTCTCTACCGGTAGAAACTACAGAGGTGAGTAAAATGTGGTTAAACCCGCACATGGAATCTCCTCAAAAATGGTTGTCTTAAGTCTAACCTGGTTGGTGGATCAATTGTTTTGTTGTCAATACAAGATTCAGTCCTACACAAAAATTTGATTGAAAGTGTCCTATTATGTTGTGGTTGCCATTGAAAATTATAAAAAGGTACAATTGTATTAATGCTCCGTCACAAGCTATACAGAAATATTATATGGCTAAATAATATATGGTCCAATACACTAAAAATCAATCAATAACATGTTGTTATTTCTGTTGATATTTCCAACTTCGCCCATCACAATAATGTCTTGTACTTTATGGCCCTCTGGCTAAGTGCAATGTGTTTCCTGATTATTTTCATCCTGTCATACTTTGCACTGAAGGAACATCACTCTCCAACAGCGATAGGACTAAAGTGACTACACATTATATAGTTATGTTAGAGTTGCTGTCATCTGTTGGAATACAGCGCTGTCATATAAGTGAAATACCTTTTAGTACAGCATTAAACCACAATCAATCAATTGAATTTTGAATGTGCAATTTTGTTATATTTACCCTGGAATTGTTTGGCTCGTGTAGCTTATAAATATTAGGGTATTTATTTCTTATGGATTTGAGCAGGTTTTTTTTTGGTTTGGATGTATATAAAACTGATTACCTTATTCCTCATATGTTAAACAGGTGGCCGTGACCTCTGACCCCAGCTGTCTGAGCCCAGAAGATCAGGAAAGGTTACGAACCCTGTTAAAGAGTCCAGATCAGAAACAAACTGTATCCATAAAGGTATATACAAGGGTTAAACAGCTGGAAAAATACAAAGTTGATCAGGAACTGCTGTCGACATTGCTTAAATTGCTCGCCAGTCGCCAGATAAAAATCGGATATAGAAACATGAGAAGGCAACTGTTTTTGCTTCACTTGATAAAACACCAATCTTAATAGAAGTAGCGGATTATTTTTTGTCATATGAACTATTTTATTTCATTAATTTGCTTGGCCTTTTACCATTCGATGGTCTTTCTTTCTGATTAACAGGCCTTGAAATTGTCTTTGCTTACATCACCGTAAAATCGTTTGCGTCATTTTTTAAATTTTTTTTGGCTCAACACTGTTAGTATTGAGATGAAGAAAAAAAGACTTAAAATGTGGACTTAAAATACCTTAGTGGCTGATTTCATATTATATGTTTATTGTTAAATGGTATCCCATTTATTAAACACGAGTCAAAGCACTGAGCTTTTACCACTTAACAAACTATTTGTTTCACAAAGGTTGGAAGTGTAGAGACACAATCTTTAAATATGAATGTATATGACTTACAGGGTAAGTTCATAATTGAAACAACAAAAAAACATAAATTTTAGTTCCAAATTCACATTTATGAATTTATGAAAATAACTTAAAACTTGTTACCTTTGTGTTGAATTTGTTGAGGATTTGGGGTATAACTTGCTGATTTTAGGTTAATTTAAAGAATCTATGCATTAACAGGCGGTTTCATATTCTCTCATACTGTCATGTGACCTTTATGTGTTCCATGCAGGTTGGTGATGATAAATCTGAGAGAACCAAAATCCACCAAGCCATACGTAATTGTTTCCCTGGCTTAGAGAGTAAAACAGAAGAGGAAGGCTTACAGAAGTTCATTGTTGTCTCTTTACATAATACAGGTAAGTAATTACTCAAAGTAAAATCTCTGGAACAGTGTTTAAACTGTTTAAATAAGATGGCAAACGTCCCAAAATAAAGTCTAAACTACAAATGTCTCAGACTTTTAATTTGTCAATAAAATTGTTCAGGACATGTCTGCACAAAATTCTCAAATTTTTAACAAAATATATATTATGGTATGAAGATAACAATTTCAGTATCCTAGCAATTTGAAAGCTAACATTAGAAACAACTTTACAATTTTTGTTGTGTAAGTTGCTGCATGCCTTCTGTTGGAATACACCCCCGTCATATAAGTGAAATACCCTTGAGCACGGCCTTAAAACACCAATCAATCAATCTGTTGCCAGCATTTTTTAGGGTGGTTTCCTTCACCCATTGTTCTGGCAAATTTTCTCACATGAGTAAAATAACCTTAAGTATGGCCTACAACCCTAATCAAACAAGCAAACGTTTTTCATTCCCTAAAAATAATAACGGATCTCGTTATTACTATTTAGTGTAATGTAACTTTACTACATGACTCCCTGTTATTCATTTCTGTTAACATCACTGAAATTCCCAGTCGGTATTATAATAGTCCACTCTCAGTTGAGAATTAAAATCAAGCCTTAGCGGAGAAATCAGGCCAAAATCAGACACCTATAGGTCTGTTGGAGTGGCCAAGTAAAGTGTCAAGAGTTTAATTGTTTGTTTCCTGATGGGTTTTTTTCTTCTTTTTTTCAGACAGTACAAGACAACCAAGATGGCCGAAAGGAAGGGGAGACTACTGTCGCTTTGTGTTGTACAAGGAGAATAAAGACACAATGGATGCCTTAAATCTTTTATCCAAATATTTAAGGTAATGAAACACAGAGTTGACAAGAGAACAGATTACAAGCTCTCTTAAAATATAAATTTCAAGAACAAAAATTAAATTCTTAACTTGCTGTCAGTCGATTTTATTTGTCAAGTTGCCTCAAATAACCTAAAATTTCAACCACGGATCAATGTTCTATTTTTTTTAAAGATGTGGGAGTATTAAAGCTTATAAACAAACTAATTTATGTTTGCTGTCAAATATGGCTGCCCTCAACTGAAACACTGTCATCTGACTACCAGATTATTAATTTGAAATCCTTTTACAAAGCTTCCAAAGTAGTCATTTTATGGTTTCAATTTTAGGTGATTTAGGTTGAGTATTGGATTGCTTAGCCTTCTTAATGCACTGCATACAAGTTGCAAGTTTGTGTTTACATGTACCTGTTAACCCACCAACAAATATTGCTACGTTTAGTTTATTAAGGCAGTGATTGTCAGTCACATAAATAATGGCTTGATGAAACTAAGTTTGATGGTTGTTCCCCAGTGGGCCAAGTGAAAACAATTTCGTACACAGTGATTGAAGCAGTGTCGTATTCTTGTTATACCCCCTGGGATTATCTACCTGCTATCAATCGCTGTTTTATAGCCAGAGAAATTATGCATTAATGGTTAAACTTACAGAGTTTGCAGTTTTTAAATAATAATTTAGAGTAGGGGGTTGGTTGGGGGATCAGAGTGAGCCTTGCTCACTGTAGCACTTGTTGGTTCTGTTGTGGATAGTGGGTTCCTTCACCCATTGGGCTGGAAGCTAAATACGCTTAATTATCAAACAAACACAAACAGTCATTAAACAACTGATCCACTATCAGCTAGGCGGCCCACCTAGTTGGTTTAGCATTGGTCTGCTGTCCTCTTCTTAGACCCTGGATAAGTTTGAATCCCCTAGTAGACCGTAAGTATATAAGGGAAGTTTTAGAGGCTGCAGAGATTGTGGGGTGTTTTTCAACCATACAACGAAAAATGAAAAATGTCATGATTTAGTTGAGATTAATATAAAATCATATAAATAAATGAATGCTTACAGCTAAGATTTTCATTGCAGCTTAAGAAGCAATCTCTGTTGGTTAGAAGTTAAAAAGCTCAATTTTTATTGCAGAGTTAAACCTGGGTTGTTTGCCTATGCAGGGACAAAGGATCGACGGGCTAAATCTTCACAAGAAGTAACTGCTTTCAGGTTTGGCTTGGTTCTCTCATTGTGTATAATAAAATGTAATTATTGAACATCCTGTCGAGACATCAGTTCAGATTTGGTGCCCTAGTTGTCAGCATGAGCCAGGACGGCTGTTTCACAAATTTACGCACACGCAGTTACGAAGCCCAGTGTTGAAGGCATTGTGTTGTCATAACAACAGCACCTTCAAAACATCACAAAGCCTTGCGAAACCACCCCCCCGGTATTCTTTTAGCCATATAGGATGCAACTCATTTGGAATATGTTTTCATTATGCTGTGCTATTTTACAAAAGTTTTGAAAACTATAAAAGTAAAGCTTTTTTAAATCAGATGATAACAGACTTTCTGTTCATACGGTGCGTTAGCACTAATTGTAGCATATATATTCTTATAACATCAATCAATGATATATGCAAATGTAAAATAATCATGATATTATACACAAATTTACGAAAATCTTACCATTCAATAATTGATTTATTTGTTTCTTTGTTAAAAACACAAAAACGACAAATAACACTTGTTACAGTTTGAAAATGTATATAGCGCTTTCGGAGGTTGACATCATAATGGCCCAATTTTAAGCGAATTGGGGATGGAGAAAGTCTACCTCTGAACGCTTAATATACATTTTCAAAATGTTAAGAGTGTAATACGTCGTTTTGTTTTTAACAAGTACCATTAAACCACTCCATACTAGGATCTATTTAACAGTATTTTTGTTTTTTGGGATAGCAAAAAAAAAATAAATAAATAAAAAAAATAATATATATATTTCATAGGATTTATTTGTTTATTTATTTCAGAGTGCATGCAGAATCATTAAAAGCTTTGAACAAGTCACTGAGAAACATGGGATTGGGTAACTTTAGGTCAGTGAAATATTTTTGTGTCGTTTAGAAAGTGGCCGTTAACAGTATTTTCGTTTTTTGGGATAACATTTTCTGATACTGAACAGATTCTAGTTCAGAACATTTTGCAGGCTGAGACCCTTGCGGAAATCGAACCTACGACCCTCAGAGACAGGCACCAAGTCGCCAGCCGAAATGCAGTAAATTTCTGAACTAGAATCTGTTCAGTATCAGAAAGTGTTATCCCAAAAAACGAAAATACTGTTAACTTTAGGTCAGTAATCCTTACTACTGGATTTCTACAGAATCCTACGCTTAAAGATATGTCTTGATGGTTAAGAACTACCCTAAATCCTCAACAAATTCGACCTCTAAGGACACAAAGTTTAAGTAATTAATTGAATGTTAAAGGGTGAATTTGGAACTAAAACTTACATTTTCTGGTAATTTGAAGACTGAACTTCATAAAAATTTCAAAATTGCAAAGTTTTATCAGTTGTAAAGGGGGTCGAATTTGTCGAGCATTTAGGGTAATAATTCTTTTGATAATTTACAGTGCTTTTCAACTCATGATGGTATAATGTATTTTATTTATTGATGGTTAATTGGTTTATAAACTAAACCTACATGTATCCATACATGAGGTGACCTCACATTATTTTCGTGTGTTACCATGGTTACAGTCTTACAGACATATAAAGTGACACAGTTGAGAACAGCTGTAAAGTAACTTGAAGTTCATCTTTGTAATCCCAGACACTAAATAAATATTGACTTGATTTTATTTGTTCAACACCAATCAATCAATCTTAACAGAGGTAATAATTAAAGTGGCTTCACATTATCTAGTGTGACATGGTAAGCACGGCGTTAAGACAACATTCATTTTTACACATTTACTGATGTCTTGTTGAAAATCTGGATTAGAAGAAAATGTGAACGAAATACAGTTTCTCTCATTACACTCTGAATTGTCATCTTGAGTCCTTGACTGTCTATCCATTCATTCATTATACATACCGCACTCGTGATGTAGTGCACATGAAATATAATTCTGAAATAATGTATTAACATTATGGAAAAAAGACAAATTTCAACACTTTTTTCTTCATCATGTTCATAGAGTGGAATGTGTGGTTGACTTGATCCCTGGTGCTCTCTATTTTGACATCCTGTTTTGAGATGTCTAAGTATCCTCTGGTGTAATCCACTTGTTGGGCAGACACGCTTCCGTATGAGTGAAATAACCCAGAGTACGGTGTAAAACCACAAATTCAGAACTATGGAGTTCATAATTAATATTACTGTCTTTAGAATTAACCAAATGACTACTGGATCACAATAATATATAGTTTATTAAATACTGTCTTCTCTCTACTGGTGCTGTCTGAGTCTGGGACAAAGGAAGTCCATTTGTTATGCTGTCATCATTTTGTAATTGTCCTGTTAATGTTTTGTGATGTGTTCTGTGTTGACAGCGTCGTTTACGGTGGTTTCCTTCACAGATTTGTGGCAAGCCGTCATATGAGTGAAATAACCTTATTTAAGTAAGACGTAACACCCCAGTCCATGAACTATCCCACAATGCCCTCTCGCTATTGGCAGTGTGTTTTGAGCTTGCATGTGTGCGGTCTTACTAAGCACTGGAGGAACATTATTTTTCCAACTATAATGCTAAAACTTAAAGTTACCTTACATTATTGGGGCCCGCGCCGTGGCTCAGTGGTTAGCGCGTCTGACTGCAGATCCTCCTTCGATGTACCGCACAGGTTTGAGTCTCCCAGTGGACCAGAGTTATATGAGGGAGTCACACGAGGTGACTTCGGCAATCGCGGGGGCGGTTTTTACGAGGTTTCCTTCCGTTTTTTCCGCTGTATTGAGTAGAGTAGATTAAGAAGTGGAGAATCCATCGTCATATAAATGAAATACCTTTGAGTACGACATTAAACACCAATCAATCAAACAAACAAACAAACCTTACATTATTTGGCTGTGTTACTGTCTCCGGCTGCATTAAAATGCACCGCCCTCATATAAGTGGAATACCATTGAGCGTGGCGTAAAACACCAATCAATCAAATCTTTATACATGTACCATCCCACAAGTTTCATGTCCTTCGTTAAAATCCAATCATATCTTGTTTGTAATTTTATTTTGTATTTGTTGTTGTTGTTGTAGTTATTGTGAGAGACCACTGCAGCTTGGCCAATTAAAGGGAAATAGGTTTACTATTATATTAAGGTAATAAAATGTTGTCCAAAAATAACAATAGGAAAAAAATTTGAATACGCAAATTTTGGCCATTCAAAATAAACTTTGAGCAAACCCATTTGTTTAAAATTGTAGGCCTAACCGACAAAATTTTCTCTGATTGGTGACACATGTGTCGTGTACATATACATGTATCTTATTGGAGTATTATTTAATTAAAAACAAGAAAAAACAACAATAAACCATTTTATTATTTATATATGTATGAAAGATCAGGATTTGCTTCACTGAGAAAAGTGATATTTACCTGCAGTGAGATAACACTTTTGTATTTTCACTCCGAATTGTTTTGCGTCATATGCGTTAGTTTCCATTGTGACGTTGTATATGGATGCATGTAATTCCATGACGCAACACACCTGTGTCATCATTTGACGTCATCTCTCGAATAACGTCATTCTATTTGACGTCACCCTCCGAACAACGTCATGCTAGCCTGAACTTGTCTGATTTGAAATGGTCATTGAAAATGTGACAACGCATGGTGATTTACGAATTTATCGACGATATAAATAATAAAAATATTATTACACAGAGAAGTATGAATACCATAAATATTCCTCTCGTTGAATTGTGGAAGTAATAACACTGTGTTATCACTTCCACCACTCACTCGAGCAATATTTATGGTATTCATACTTCACTGTGTAATATCCTCTATGTATATTCAAAGAATTCCATTATTACACCTGTGTTTTTATTTATAACCTACATGTAGATGTGTTCAAACTTCTTTTCATGAAAGCCGAGTGACAAATTCCGCCCTTTACCACCTAACACACTACATGTTATATGCAAAGGCTTAGGAATGTAGAAACATATTCTTGGAATTGAAACTTGAAACTTGAAACTACCAGAAAATATAAGTTAATACCCTAAATGCTCAACAAATTCGACCTCCATGGATTCATGTCTCAAGTCATTTATTGAAGGTATTAATGTGAGATTGGAACTAAAACTTGTATTTTCTTGTAGCTTAAAGTATGAACTTCTTAAAAATGTCAACAGTGTGTTTCTACACTTCTTAACCCTTGCATAAAATGTAGTTTGATAAGTGGTGAATGGGGTCGAATTTGTTGAGCATTTACGGTAATACAACTGTAACGTGCTGTTTAGGTCAAATTTGTTGACGGTTTAAACTTTAAAGTAACTACCGTAATTCACATCACACATCACAACACCAAGCGAGTTTATTATTTTTTTTGTTTACCATTTCAGAGAAGTGGCTGGTAATGACGATCAAATCAAAACTGCTCTTCATTCATTGGCTAATGTTGGATTTATAAACTATTATGGGATGCAGAGGTTTGGAACAACATCAGTCCCTACCCATCACATTGGAAGGTAACTTCTTATAAATTTCCCTAATTCTTCAACTTTTTCACCCCTTGTGATTTTTGCAACAATAAGACTTTCAGTCAGTCTAACT
The DNA here is from genome assembly GCA_032466195.1 of Katharina tunicata. Taxonomy (NCBI): domain Eukaryota; kingdom Metazoa; phylum Mollusca; class Polyplacophora; order Chitonida; family Mopaliidae; genus Katharina; species Katharina tunicata. The sequence goes on from JAVFBZ010138998.1 coordinate 42,810, forward strand.
TGTTAAACCTCAGGCACAGAGTCTGATTAATAAGTTATAATAAGTTGAAGAATTAGGGCACCTTTGTTTAAAGGGGACCATCTGGCTATGGGACGTTTGTTTGAGCTTACATTCATGCTCTCAGTCTTTGCACTGGAGGAATCATTATCTTTCCAACAGAGCAAACACTTGACGCAACTTCATCATATTATTTTGTTGTGTTAGTCTTGCTTCTTCTTTTAAGAAACACTGAAGTAATATAGGTGAAATTTCAGGGATAGAACAAGCCTCTATAAGGCTTTATTCCCACCCCATGCAATCTCTTCTTTTTGTATAATTAAATGCTTAAACTATTAGTAATGCATATACCTGTACCTATGTCTTTGTATTGGGTTAATAAATAAATTTTTAAGAAAAAAAATTAAATAGTATTTATCACCAATCAAGTAATGAGCATTTAATCACATTGGGCAATAAATCTGTATAGTATTGTTACAGTACTGAATACATTTTTATTTTATTTACATGTACAATTAAATTATGTCCAAATTGAACTCTCTGAGAAATTGTATGTATTTAAAATGCCCACCTCGTGCATTGGTAATATTTCAAAAGTAATTTGATTTGTCAATGAGAGAAGCAATATGTCTACCATATTTGAAAATCTCCCGCAGTAACTCAAATTTCAGTTTAAAGCCACGGAGCAAGTTTTTGACACTCGAGTTACTTTAAATATCATTTTTGACAAAAATTACATAAAGAGTCCTGTTTTGCTGATGTTATGTAAACGTTTTCTCCCGTGTTGCATGTTGCCAGCATTGTTTAAGGTGGTTTCCTTCACCGATTGGGCTAGCAAGCCCTTTGAGTACCTTGAGTACGACGTAAAACCCCATTCAAACAAACTAACTATGCGGACATTGAAATGATTTAGCCTTGCACAGTTCTGTAGATGTATAACTAGTGATGACAGAATTGTTTTTATTGCTTATCTCCCTTTGCAGAGCTCTCCTGAACAGTGAATGGAAGAAGGCTGTGGAGTTGATTTTGCAGCCCAGACACGAAGGTAATTGTTCAATCTTATATTACTTAAACTAAAGGGTCTGAGGCTGCAATATTTTCTGGATGAGAATCTCTTCAATCCAAGATGTCGCCATCACCCTCCCCTCGCCCAAAAATGTCTTCAAACTAAGTATGCCACATTTACACTGTTAAACATTTACACATTGTTAGAATCTAATCACAGACGCTTGTATCTAGAGAATAATCACCGAAAACTCATTACACTAGGCTGGACTAGCCCTCTACTGTATGTAT
>JAVFBZ010138999.1:0-18802 GCA_032466195.1 Katharina tunicata
AGTATAGGAGAACACAAGCGCAGTATCAATATCGATGGGGAACAGATGTGAGCCATCTCCAGTTGGTGCATCTCAGATCTAAGCGAGTGTTCCCCGTGAAACCGAATCAACAGAGGCCAGTAAGGGTTCAGGGCCCAAAAACTTTATCTGGACAGGAAATATGCAAAAAGTTTAATTCTAGAAGTGGTTGCTCATTTACAGACTGCAAATTTGCCCACCAGTGTTCAGTATTGGGCTGTGTTAAGCAACATCCTGTTCCCTTACATGATCAGTTAAAAAAATAAACAGTTGTCTCGAGCCGGGATTGCGTCTCACGGCTTGGAAAGAGGAACTTGTAAATGACCCAGACGCAGATTTTCTCTTATTTCATATCAAAGAGGGCTTTGATATTATTCCTCCAAATTCTCAAGTTAAATCTGTGGAAGCAGAGAATCACCCCTCTGCTTCTCGCTCTAGTGACCTTTACGCACAGGTAAACCAAGCTGTTCTTTGTGAGATTGAAACTGGGAATTATAAACCTACTCAGTTCCGACCAAATATTGTTAGCCCACTTGGGGCCATACCCAAATCGGACGATACTGTCCGTTTAATCCATGACTGTAGTAGACCGGAGGGTTGGTCCGTGAACAGCTTAAATCGGCCTATCGATCAGTTCCTATCAGTAAGGCAAGCCAATCAGTAACTGGATTAAAGTGCATATAAATGGAAAACCCTTGTTTCTATATGACACAGGACTGCCTTTTGGAAGCCGTTTATCTCCTGGTCATTTCCATCGCCTTACTCAAGCTGTCCGTCGGATGATGGAGCGTCTTGGCTTCAAAGTTATTGTAGTATATCTTGATGATTTTTTCATATGTGCCCCGACACTTGAACAGTGTTCCCTTGTATTATGCGTTTTAATTGCATTGCTACGGAAACTGGGGTTTGCTATTAATTGGAGAAAAGTGTTGGACCCATCTCAATGCTTAATTTTCCTTGGTGTCGAATTGAACTCTAACAATATGACCTTATCGTTGGGGAGTGGTTTTTATTTTACTACTGTTTACACTTATTATTGTTGTGTTTGGCAATGTATTGTCTTGACTGCTAAACGTACAAGCCAACAATAAATCCCTACATCTCCCAAACCACAGTACGGTCTTTGAATATATTTATTTTGTTTCTTTGTTTCTTTCTTAGATTATTTCAGTAGTTAGATTTGCTTTATGGTAGGGAAAATTAAAGCTCTTAAATGCCTTTTTTTTTGCACAACAGGAACACGTTGACTGATTGCGGAAGAGAAAACAAAGCCATAGAAATGTCAAGTGAGAATTTGGAAGTCGGTTCAGGACAGGACGAGCCGGCGAAGATAAACATTGTAAACATTGATTCCAACACAGTATCATGCAAGCGATGCTGCCTAATCAGTGCATGGCCATTCACATTACATTTCGGGTTATTAAGTATTTTCACGGTCGCATTATCAGTCTACCTGGGCTCCCAGATAACAACCATAGAGAAACAGTTCGGTTTAAGTAGTGCCAATAGTGGTCTTCTCTTAAGTATGAACGACGTTGGATATTTGGTAACTGTACTTTTTGCGACCCACTTATCTCGAAATTCTAACATACCTCGAGTTTTGGGGGTTTCCGGAATTTTGTTCGGCATTTCATCGTTCATTACCATTATTCCCAATTTCGTTGCGAACCATGAGCTTGGGTTATATTCAGAGGAGAAGAACTTCACGTATAATGCATCTGCTAGGAATATGGGTCAATTGTGCTCTACGGACACACCAACAGATCTCCCCGTGAACGATTTGAGTTGTTCTGAGAGCGAAAAAAGTTTTACAACCACAAAATATCTTGCTATTGCTTTCATATCTATTGGAATGATTCTACAAGGTGCTTCAAAATCACCGAGAGGGGCTTTGGCACTAACATACCTTGATGACAATGTCAAAACCACCAAGTCAGGGATTCACTTTGGTAAGAGAAAGTTTTTCTGTTTGCTGTCTTTCATGTTAATTATTTAATAGGATCACTTTAATTATTAAATTTAAAAATGAGTATTTCGCTTCCTATCATTAAGATGAGTGTATTGTTTATATCATTCTTGCCTTGAAGCAAAATTTAATTGACATTATAGCGGTTTAAAATTTGATTGTTTCTTTTTGTTATGCATACATCTCTGTTTCATTACAGGCTTTATTCTTTGCATGGCTGTGATTGGGGCTGTAATCGCCTTCCTTGTAGGCGGATTGATTAGTCGCATATTCGTCACTCTTCAAGGTACTGGTAACAAATTCTGATTAATTTTTGTGTTTAAAAAATCGATCGCTGGTCAAATGATAGATCCTTCAACATGTACTTGCTTCATCAACATATATACGTTCAAATCAAATCAAATCAAACCTGTCAAAACTGCTTTGTTAAGACCCTTAGCCTACCAATAACCAGCAGCCTAATTACTCACTACACAATGTTAAAGAAATGCCTAAAGGTTTTAATATTACACAAAGAAAATGATTACATAACAATTACTGGCCAATAAAGATCCGGAGAGAAATGGAAACGAGCTGGGAGTAGGGCGTACATAGGTCAGACTTTAAACAACGGAAACGATTTTGGAGTAGGGTGTATAAAGGTCAGAGTTTAAACAATGGAAACTTTGGGGGAGCAGGGGGTTACAAAGGTCAGAGTTAACATATAAATAACATAGCAATAACTTGGAACTGAGATATATATACCGCTTACCTGGAGTTTTATTCCAATTTATTCTACGTTACAACCTGTGGCGGGCCATTGAAAAGATGTACGAAAACAAAATTATATGGCATATTGTGATACCTTGAATAAAAGAAGAATCTTTGGGCTTTGGAAATTGTACAAAATAAATATAGCTAGTAGGATTACTTTTTGAGCTACAGCCCTTTACAAAGGGTTGTGTTTAAAACCTCATAGGACCAGCGGAACGGGTTGAATTTTCAAATCAGTCAAAATCCATTTTATGTTCAGCTGCAATTGTACTATTGTCAAATTTCAAAATATATTATATTACAAATAGGAAAATGTCTGCAATCTACAGACCTCTCAAATCCCATAACTAAATAACAGCCAATTCCTCTATACTCTACTGCGGAGAGTTGTAAGAGTGCACAAGCACTAATGGTGGTTCTTATAATGGAGGCAAATATTTCAACCACGACTGTATTATCAAAAAAGTATGTACATGTCATGTTTCAAATATTAAATGGTTGTGGATAATATCCTTGAATTTAAAGCAAACACACTAGGGACAGTCAACATGAATATTGTTGTGAATTTATACCTAATACCCAAACACAAATAGCTTATGCTAACCTATCACTCGTGTCGGGATGGCTTTCTGTGGCTTCTGTGTTATCTGGGGCATCTGAAACAATTCTCCCAGCCCGCGGTCTGACCAGCCACGTCATTCAGTTCCAGGGTGGTCCACTACCGGCAGAGGGATGTGCGTCACAACACTCTCCAACATGTACCCAAAAGAGTAGGACTTCCCAGCGACAATCTTTGTTCCTTGGAAAACATAAAATAAGAAAGTACAGTTACACACACAACCCACAAGTCTCCTATATTATCAAGGTCACGCCGTACCTTGAGAGTCAAACAAAACAGCTGCTCCTATGAACACCAGGTGAAAAAATTAATCCAAACTTGCTGCCTACTTCCCTCCCCAACATACCCATTACATTATGATCTACCGTCTCGGGAGACGGTAGATCCTCCGGACGTTCCGGGTGGTGGCCTCATGTACACCGCACAAGGGTAGATTCTTGATCCGCGCTACAGCGCAAGGCACCACCTCCACGTGCCAGGGTGAATCCAATCCCCCTTGCTTCGCGCCAAAAGGAGCCCCTGTTTTAAGGACTATTTGGTTTAGATCCAGAGCCCTGAGCAGTTGTAACTGCTGAGCTGGGTCAAACACTTGTGCGGATCCATCTCAACAACTAAACTCGGGAAGGCCCCCCGCCACCGAAGGAAATCGACCTCGCTGCCCTGTAAGTTGGACAGATTAATCGGGTGTCAGCGGGGGAGACGGTTTGAAACGATTCCTGTAAGGGGCCCCTAGGACAGAGCCATCGTATGGGGACTAGCTTCACAGCGGAGGGCTACTGGCATCCTTATGAAAATGTACCATAGTATACCACAAACATCTATAGTAAAGTTATGGTAAACTGTGGTACATTGTAGTACTGTATGGTACATCTATGGTAAACTGTGGTACATTGTAGTACTGTATGGTACATCTATGATAAACTTTGGTACATTGTAGTACTTTATGGTACATCTATGATAAACTTTGGTAAATTGTAGTATGTTATGGCACCTCTATGGTAAACTGTGGTACTGTGTAGTAATCTGTGGTGAATCTGTGGAAAACTGTGTTACATAGTACTACTACTGTGGTAAACTGCGGTGCACTGTAGTATTTCGTGGTGCCCCTGTGGTAAACTGTTATATTGTAGTATCCTAAATCACCAAAAAATGTGTTCCGATTATTAGTAATTTGGAAGGCATTTATAGAACTTGGAAATAGTATCTGAAAGGCCAATTCTTTTATCAGTGAGGAAGAATCATAATTTCACAGAAAAAAAACAATTTGTTAGTTTGAATTAATGCTATATTTTTTTCACAAATTTGGAAAAAGTAATAGTACTTCAAAAACAAAATTGTAGGTGATTTACAGTACTCCTTGACATAGCTGTGGTAAACTTGAATATTGTAGTATTATGTGAATCCACTGTACCTATTTCTTTCTAGATCTCTGAGGAACTGAGACATATAACAAATAATTGACATAATAGTATATAGTCCAAGCAAAACACAAGACTACAATGAAATTAAATAGATGCTACCAGATTTTTTAGTAATTGCTAAAAATGCAAAGCCTTAATTTTCAGTGGATACTCTCTGTGCCTATACTCAAATATGCCATTCGTACTGAGCAAACATCGACAACAAAACAAGCACTCTGTAGGGTCCTAATCAAGGTATTATAATTATTGTTATGCATCCGGATTTCAGCTGGAATTAGGTCTTTAAACACAAGCTTTAGTAATCCACAAATAATCACAGCATAAATAAAATCAGCATGGGTTGACGTGTATCCAGACCGTTTAATAAATCTGTAATCTAAAGCTTTTAATGCTTAAAATACTGGTCATGATTTTGTCATGTAATACTTGTTTAGTGTCACTTTGTGTCACACATATGAAGGGGGTAAACACAGCAGCACTCTGACTAGCATGAATTCTGACTAAAAAAGGACAATAATAAAAAAAATATATGCATATATGTTTTTATTGAAAGTGCTAAGCCAAAACTCTTAAGAGCAATAAACAATGCTTTGATTACAAGCAACCAGTTGCATCTTTGCCGTTGTATAACACATTTAATTAATGAATTCTTTGGTCGCTGTATAGTTTTTGGATGCAGTAGGACTATAGTTTTTGTAAAAATAATTCTGTAAATGCCTTTATGTTCACGGGTATAAACTTTCGTGGATTTACCTAACAATTAGGCATTTCAGGCGGTTGCTATTTTCAATATACTCAATTTAAAACAATATGGATTGTGAACGTTAATTAGTAAGAAAAGACTAGATTTTCAGTAAATAAACCCGTTTAATTTGGTCACGTGGTTACATCGGAGGAATCAAGCATTCCAACAAGGACGCCATGTTGTGTGTTTTACAAGAAACTCGGGGTGACAAGAATAACTCAACACAGCATGATGACAGAACGGCTTTTATTAAATTTACTTCGATATTACTCAACAATGTCATATCATCCAATTTCCCGCCAAAGTTACCCCCCCCCCCTGACAAGGTCACACTGGGATCAAACAACTAGCTCCCCCGATTTATCGTGGTAGTTAAAATTCTCGAGAGGTCTTCCTGGCCCAAGCAATCCTGCCGCAGCTGCAGGACCTGAGCGACCCCAGACAACAACCTCCCTAGATTATTTCCCTCGAAGGCACCGATAGGCACGTGGCCGTCAGAGGAGTCTAGGTGCGTTGCAACCACAAATCACGAGGACTTCTCATTGACGCCACATGCCGCCTCCGGGGAGAGAAACCGTTCCATGTGCGGACGAATTCGCCGGCCCACATGTTCCGCACACACTACACAGTGGTGGGGAACAGGCACAATTCCGCGGGGGCACTCCCCAACACCACCGGTGGCCAACGGTCACTTTCATCCCCAGGCAGCACGCCTGGGGCAACCGCTGCCACTGCCTCCTGAGGAGGCGGACTTTCCGGAGGGGGTAGAGCAACTTCCTCACTGTCCACGGGACCCATAAGGTGGATACCCGCCGAATAAGCCGCCTCCATCCCCATCAGGCCAACAACCTCCAACTCCTCGCAGTCCTCAACTTGAGCCGGACTGGGTTAAAGTCCAGCCAAATAAACCGCCTCCATCCCCACCCCAACTGCTGGTGTCACCACCTCCTCCTCCTCCCATGGCCAGTCTTCCTCGGCATTTATCCGAGGATATCCTCTGGGGAAAGCCAACTCAAATCCTCTTCGCTCATGATTGTTTCTGAATTGAAAAAGGAGGTGACCAACAAAAACAACACCGCTGGGCTGAAACATTGAACAAAACACACAGTAGACAAACACTTCAGAAGACGAAACAACTACTGCGAATAATCCATCAAATACCTTGGACGTTTACTTAAGCGGCCGAAACTGGATACCTGGGGCAGTTCAAATAGTCCACGCAATCCCCATTCCTCGGTCTCCCAAGTATTCAGCTGGGGACGTGATCGTGGGCGCTTCGTTAATTTATCTGGGCCTTTTCGGTAAGCGAGGAGCTCTCCACCGTGTCCAGGAAGGAGAGGCTGGCCACGGCGGTTGCTGACTGGTTCGTCACAGGTCGCGTCCACAGGCTCCTCATTGGGGTTCAGGAGGGCGTTACGTCGTCTGCGCGCCCACCGGGGTTAACCACGATCATAACAGGGTTTGAGGAGGTCGTGTTTTAACACCAACGATTTCCTGCGGCTTTCTTGTCGATAAAGGACCGGAGAAAGGACCTCGGTTATAGCATACGGCCCGGATAATTTCGGCAGAAGTTTACAGTTCTGCCCAATTTAAGAGGCTTTCTCGAGCCGATACACCAGGTCCCCGACACTATACGATTTCTGCTGAAGGTGCAAATTGTACGTGCGCTTTTGTCTTAATTGCGCGGTGGCGATGTTTTTTCGAGCCAGCTCATGCGCCCGCTGCAAGCCATTTACAAGTAGTACTATAATTCAGGGGGCGTACTGTTTTTTTAATTAGCCTTTTCTATCCCCCAGGTTAAATCGGCGGGCAGGTTAACTTCGTGACCCAACATTAGGAGATTGGGTGTGAATCCGGTATCCCCGTTCACCATTGACCGTACCGCCATCCCGACCAGAGACAGGTGAACGTCTCAATTCTGGGGTTCCCCGACAAGATAACATCGGATGATCTGCAAAATCAGTCGATTGTAACGTTCTACTTTACCGTTAGAACATGGCAGGTAGGGCGTGGTCCAAGTTTTGGTAATTTCTAATATCTTGCAGAGTGAGGTGAGCAGAGCTTCTGTGAAATTGGAACCCTGGTCGGTGTGGACTTCCAAAGGAACCCCAAACCGACACACAAAGTGATCCAAATATGCCTGGGCAACGGTTTCCGCCGTCTGATCCGACAGAGGCACAATTTCTACCCATTCTACCGAAGGGCCATCGAGCAGCTCGAGAGACGCCCTTGTCAATACTACAAACAGCACAGGTCTGTAAAAACCAGTCGGAATCAACAAACATCCCAGGCCAGAATTGCTTAAGCTTTTCGTGGGTTTTGGCTTGGCCTAGATGGCCGGCTGTCTTGACATCATGGACGGTCTGCAACACCTCGTCGCGCAAGTCTATGGGCACGACTAATTTCAGACTAGAGCCTAAGCCATCCTCCCACCTATATTATAGGACTTCTCGGGACAACTCGAAACGATTAAGAGTCAGCCAGAGATGCTTAGTAGTTTTGCTGGCCAGATCCGGAGGACCACAGGCATCCTCCAGCCATCTAATTAAAGGGGCTAGATCGGAATCCTTTCTCTGAGAGTTTTTAGCTTGATCCACTGCTATCGAGCAAAAGCTAAGTGGGTGAGCGGTCCAATAGTGGACTGAACAAGATCCCCTGGGCCGCACCCGTCCCCCCCCCCCCCCCCCACCCCCTATACGGGACGAGCGCAACAGGACGTCCCCCACCCTCTTTTCTGAAACGGCAGTTTCCCCGACTGTCCTCCCGAGACCCCCGGTAGCCATGGAAGCGACATCATCTATGTCGCTCTCAAATTGAGACCACTGCTGGTGAGCTCCGGAACAGTAGCTACAACCCCCACATGACAAATCCAGAGGAGTGCAACCAGCACTGTAACAAATTCAATAGGGCAGGGTATCGGGAATCCGGAACAAACCGTCCGCGTTCCCGTCCCACCTGCCTGGCCAATGGATGATCTTCATGTCGTATTGGTTCAACTACTCTAGCCAGCGAGCAAGCTGTCCCTCAATATGTTTAAATCGGGTAAGCCACACTAGACTGTTGTGATCCGTACGTACCAGGAACTGTCTTCCCGGTAGTTAATGGCGAAATGTTCGAGTGAACGTCACCAGAGCCAATAGTTCACGACGAGTTTTACAATACTTTCGCTGAGTCGGTGTTAACGAATAGCTGGCGAAAGAAATTACCCGTTCGACACCATCCTGCACGTGCGACAGGGAGGCTCCGATACCGATGTCTGAGGCGTCGGTGTCGAGGATAAATGATTCCTCCACTGTGGGAAAAGCCAGCACCGGGGCTTGAACAACGGCCTGCTTAAGGGCTTCAAATGACCGTTGACACTCCATATCCCACTTAAAGACAGCTTTAGGGCGGGTTAGGGAATACAGTGGGGACGCCAGTTCACCAAACTGTTTTACAAAGTCTCGATGGTGGTTAACGAACCCAAGTTGGGACTGGCTAATTACGCAGAGCTTCCAGTTTTGCCCTCAGCTACCGCCACTCTACGTTCACTAAAGGTCCTACCCAAAAACTTCACTTGTGTCTGGAATAGTACACACCTACTAGGTTTCAATGTTAGATGCTTATCTTGAAACCGGTCAAAGGTTTCCCTTACATTGGCAAACATGGTGGGAGCATCGATGCCCAATACTATCACATCGTCTAGATAACCGAGCACTGTCCTCCAAGTTAGCCCTGCAGTCTTGTACTGATCGTCAGGGTGGACGACAATCTGCAAATAGCCAGCCGCCAGATCTAGGGTACTAAAATATATCGATCCGCTGAGGGTGTCCATGCATTTCTCAATAAGCGGCATCTAAAGGCATCTTTCACAGTTTTGGCATTGAGTTCCAGATAATCAATACAGTACCTTACGGTACCGTTTTTCTTATAAGCACTGGCGCCGACGACCAATTAGAGTCGGATGGCTGGATAACACCAGACTCACACATTGTAGCCAGGTGTTTTTCTTCCTCCGCGTCGAAAACCAAAGGAGTACGGCGCATTCGTTGTTTTACTGGAACAGCATCACCGGTATTAATCCGATGTTGTATCCCAGTAAACTCCTTTAAGTGTAGATTGTGTTTTGCACAAATATATTGATATTCTATAAGCAGGGATCGTAATTCAACGCTCTCCTCAGGGGACAAATGTGTTATACTTTCTTCGTATAGGCGAGCAATATGCCTCGGGAGCGTCCCCTCTTCTAAGTGTAGATCAGCCCTCCCCCCACCCCCGGACGAAAACAAAGATGTATGTATGGGAACCACATCCACTGCTTCAATGGCGCTACCCACCCAAGTACCCTGGCGCAATGTCACTTCCTCCTCTGTCGCATTGCGAAACTCAAGAGGAAGTGCGGATCCCCCCTTAACTAAAACTTTAGGGGCTAGAAGGCCGGCATGCGGGCCTGAGGGCTCCACGATATAGTCACTGTCCACATCAAGAGGCACTATAACATGGCCTTCAATCAGGCACACGCTCAAGGGCGGGACAATAATAGTAGAAGTAACATGAACATTATAGATTGCTATCTCCCCCCCATTGGGGCTAATCTTAGACTCTGCAGGGATTACTTCTGGTTCTAAACAGAGAACATTGCGATGCCAATCACCAACCCCATCAAAGGTAGCTAGGAAATCATAAGCCAATAATACCGCTTCCTTAATGGGAGCAACTAAAATATCCCCCGTATAGATATGACTACCAACCATAAGGGGAATCCCCTTACCCGTGGGACGTTACAGGTGCTCCCCGGCAAAACCCCACGTATAGTGGTATATCCACAGGCAGGGAATATCTCGGTCAACCGGGAATAGACATCTTCCCGAACAATAGTGACCTCAGAACCCGTATCTACAACTGCTAGTACGGGACACGAATCCACTATACAGGGTACAAACATTTTCCACCCTCTCGGATTTAAGGTCGTGTCATTTGTTGCCCTTCTATAGGTATCGTCAGTAACAGTCCAAGTCGTAATTATATTAACGTGGTCAGTACTGGAGGCCATGGCCCCAGATGTCAATACGGAGTCAGTCAGAAAGTCACCAGGCGAGTCGTTATGTGAGTCACAAGGCGAGTCGTTATGAAAGTCATCAGGCAACAATTTGGTGTCAATGGGGTTACCAATTAACTTTTGTTCTACATTGGTTAGGCCAACTCTTACATTTGCCGAGAGCTGGCCCCCTCTCTCGGCCCCTGGGAGTTTAGATGGGGCGTCGGCTTGCTTTCGCTATCGCTATTGAGCAGTGCCACCTTCTGGGGACACTCCCTGGCATAATGCCCGGGCTGACTGCAGTAAAAGCAGACAGAAGCGCTGATCGAACGTTCGGGAAACCTCCTTGAGGGTTGAGAGGAAGTCGCTACAGGGGTTCCTTAAGGCCCCTCTCAACTAAGGCCAATTTACTTTGGGCGAAAGCCGGCGGTTCCTGGACGATAAAACGTCGCTTCGGATGTTTAAGTAATCTAGGGAAGTCAAGTCTGATGTTCGGGGAAAGGGTTCGGTAGTACTCGATAGCCTTGCCTCGTAGGCGTTCTTTAAAGTTCTGGGTTTTTTCCCTATCTGACCACCTATAATGGGAACTAATAGTTTGAAATTGGAAATAAAAGGATTCCCAACCCAGGGTATCCCCTTAAAAAAATGCAAATTTAGGGGGGCTGGATGTTTTAGACCTATTGCCTCCCTACCCCTCCGAACTACTCTCGAGTACGAGACTGGCGAAGGGATCGTTATCCTTCGGGGGTCTGTGGGGGAGAGAGGGGGGGGGGGGGGTTAGAATTATTCCGGACCCTAGGTAAAGTCTGAGGATGCCCACGGAGGGTTGAATCGTTACGAGATCTCCTAGATGGTGAAGGGTCCCTATGGGATAACCTGGGACGGTGTTAATTCTCCTGTTGCACCTCCTTTTCCTCCCCATCACCTGACTGGCAGTGCCTATAAGTACCCCCAGCCATGGTGCTGGGGGAGAGCCGGGATCGGGGATTTCCTGCAGGATTGGACGGGAACTCAGGCTCTGAAAATTCAACTGTGTCCCATCTAGGTCTGTTATTTCCCGTTCGAGTTTTTGTTGACAGATACTTTTCCATGCCCCTTAACCAGGTTTCATTGATGTCTTGCTGGCGGGGCGTTTGGTTATCTCGTGGCTGGGAACCAATGGGGCCCCAGACTGAAGGCGTTGAGGAAACTGTTGGAGTCAGGCCAGTCGAAGGACCAGGAATCGGATCAATATTGACTCGGTCCGAGGCAGTGTCAGTGGCCTTTGACTGCATAGTTTGTACTAATACCTGAACTAACTCCTCCAGGCGAGCTGTCTTGTAAGGATTCCATGGCCGCGGGAGAATGTGTCGCCCTCGGAAGGGGAACTATGGAACCACTATCCTCCAGGTCAAGGAATAGTCTTGGGCTGATACCCAATGCGGCACTTAACCCCTGTAAGTTGAACTGGATGGTGTCACATTGTAATTGGGTGACGATATTCGCCGGGCGTCCCCAATTTGGGGAATACCACTCAAAATGTTGACATGAGCTACTCGAAAGTCAATGGGAAGCTGAAACTCTGGCGACAATGCCATACCAAAGGGTTATTATCGTTACAAAGCAAAACAAACCTCAACGCACTGACACCAATTTAGAATAACTTAAATTTAATAACGATTACTTTCGAAATAGACGTGATAAATCACTCACGCCCAGAAATTAAAGGTCAGTGTAGTGAGCGTTCGCAGACCGTGTACGATGTATTGCATATACACGAGAAGTAAACACGACACAGATGACGGTGGCACCCGCTGATTAACGCAATAATGGTATTTCTTTTCCGTGACTAGCAAAATCCGCGTTGACGTACTCTATGTGTTCGCTAACAAGCGAAGCGAGTGGAAGGTAAGCAAGCGATAATATTCATTTCATTAATGGGTGTACAGGCACCGCGACTACTTGTCGAGTATATTAAAAGGGCATGCAGACAACATATGTACAAACACCACTGGTCACCAACACATAACAAAAACAATTGTGCTAAATATATATTTTTGTATCAATGTAGAGAAAGAATATATATATTTTTGTCAAGAGTAATCACACTGGCACAGGGATATCGACTAATTAAAGCCGAGATGGCCACGAAGCATACACGATGCGAGGCCAGTCCGACACCAAGCAGGTATAGCAACAAGCTAAAGCATTTATCTAATATCTATACAACTACATCAATTGAATTGAACAGTTAATAGCAATTAGGCCAAACAAGACAATTAGGGGCGAATTCCCAACAGTTAGGTAAAGCCGATACGAACGCTCAAAGTCGTCAGACTCGGCAAGCTATCGGCCTAGGCTTCACGGTTTGACTGTCAGTCGCGTCAGGCACCGGGTCGCAATCATGCAGCCAGCAACTGACGATGACTGGTACAGAGAAACCAAGTTGGAGGAAAGTCACCCTGTCTTGCAACCTTAACAATTAATAGCAAAGCATACAGTCAACAAAACCCATCAAAATATTATCTAAACTACTCCCACTACCCTCAACCTAACAAATAAAAGCCTGGTTTGTTAAAGACTGTCTGTGTAAAACTTACCAAGGCTCTATCGCTAGTAAAACAAAAACTAACACCCAATTCAATAAATTATGGCAAACCTCTATCCAAATTCCCCAACAATCCCAAAATCCAACAAAATAAGTTACATTATTTCGAAATTTATGAGGAAAAAAGAAAAACTAAGTCACTTTTCCAAAATTAACAGATAGCCCCCGCCTAGCGGGAGCCTAAAAAGCGCGCGAACTCAGAGAAATAAACCAACTATAATTGCCCAATTTCTTAAAAAATATAAAATATCTTTAAAAAATAATGTTTCATTACTCACAGAATTCGTACCACAACACGTTGGGCGCCATGTTGTGCCTGGCTACAGGTACAAACTTTTGAACTAGACCTCACACATCAGGTACTCACGTTAGGGGTCTGCTATCCAATTCAGGTCCATCTTGTTCAATTTGTGTATCTTCTATCCCCGGGAAAGTTCCTCGTGACTCGACCTGCTTTTCTGGGCGATTCTATTACCCAGGGGAGGTTCTTTAGGCTAGGCAAGTCCTCCTCTAGAACAGGGGTGTTTTGGGCTATAGCTGAATCACCAGTCACTACATATCCCAGTCGAAACGTCCTCTAACACAAACGCGCACAAGTCAAGTCATAACGACCAAAATTATAATCAAAACTTCCGCTTTTTAAAACATATTTCGAACATATACAAATATTGGTCCGGATGTGTTAATCCTAATTGCGAACCCCTTTTACGTACCGGTATTAATGGTAATATACCAGTCACTCCCACGTGCTCCCAGGTGAACAGTTAGCTCATCCCTTGCGTTCGAAGATCACTTACTGAAAATTAAAATATTGATAATCCACCAACAAGTCAGTTTAACAGACTTGTGAACAATTAATTTCATGTTTTTTAATGTTTTAAACACTGGTCATGATTTTGTCGTTTAAATACCTGTTTAGTGTCACTATGAGCTCACTTGGTAAAACTGCTGCACTCTGATCAGCATGAATTATTGATCAAGCTTTGACCAAAAACAAATCACTAGGAAAATATATATAAAAAAACGATCATGATTTTGTTATTTAAATAGTGTCACTGTGGGTTCACTAGTTTATGGGGTGAAAACAACTGCACTCCTATTAGCATGCGTTTTGACGAAAAACAAATGACTAAGCAAATATTTTAAATAATGTAAAACAAAGTAAGACATCATTTATGTTTTATATACCTATTTTCTGTTTTTAATGAAAGTGCCAAACTAATACATTTATGAGCGATAAACATTGATTTAATTATACCAACCTATTGCTTTGCCCCGCGAACAAAAAGGCATTTAGGGTAATTAGTGAAATAACACAAAAATATGAAAATACACACTCATTAATTACAAACCAGATAACTTTTTCCTGACAGACGGGTGTTAAGGCCAGCATATGACTGTATTGTACTGAAGATGAATAACAGCGCGGAGATATGGAAGAGAAAAACACTTGTAAGCTGATCGAGATACAAGAAATATGGTCATTTCGTTTCATTGTCTGTGTAATTACCTTACTAAATCCATCTTCATCAAACTTTTTTTGCATTATGTTGTTCACTTGTATCCGAATCATTACATTTGTGCAAAACCAAGAATCTGTGGATCCTACAAAAAGTCTTTTGAGAGATTACAGATTTTGAGTCTATAGCTTACTACAAAAAGATGTAGGTAACTATAGATTTGGAGTCTATAGATTACCACAAATATCTATAGATTACTATAGTACTAAAGAACTATAGTAATCTAAAGTACAGTAGTAATCTAAAGTACTATAGTAAATATACTATAGTGTATACTTTCGAGTCTATAGATTACCACAAAAATCTATAGAGGATGTCCGCCTCCGACAACCCTGACAAATCAACCATACTCATTCTGAAAGAAACAGGGACGGGGAGGAAAGAATCCAGCATTAATACCACAACAGCAGAAATGTATAACTAATTGTCATGCACTCTCCACCCCAAACATTTAATTAAGTCTACTTTAGTTACCCAGTTAGATATTACCCCCCATTTACTAGGCTACTTCTAAATCATATAATCCTGTAAGTGCCCCGGTCGCTTTCTAACACGGCCGAAACTAGATTTAGCAGGGGCCTCAAATAGATCGCCGAGCCCCGAGTCACTTACAGTCCACATGTCCAAACTTTTAGACTTATCGACTCTCCGTTTCCGTTTGGTGGGGTGGTTACGGAAGGGAATTGCCTCTTCGCGTCCTGCGGGAGATTCATGGCTCTCCTGTGGCGTATTTATAACGATGACCTGGTCCGTGTCACCTTCAGGTCATGAACTGCCCAATAAAGCCAACTGGCGGCGGAGAGCCCATGATGGGGGGTCTCGATCCCGACAAAGTTGGGCCTAAAGCCATAGGTACTGTGTCGTCGACTTTTTCCTCAAAACGCGACCACTGGTTCACAGTATTTGCACTCGTCACAGGGTAAATCCCCAAGTTTGCTCCCAGCAAGATAGAAATCGCACTGGAGCAGGAGGTCAGGGATACGGGACAAACCATCGGCGTTGGCATGAAACTTTCCCTTCCGGTGAATAATGTTCATGTCATACTAGTTTAAGTCCTCAAACCACCGGGCTAACTGACCTTTAACATGGCGAAATTTAGTAAGCCAGACTAAACTATTATGATCGGTACGGATAAGAAAATTCCTACCAAGCAAATAGTTCCGAAATGTTATGGCAAAAGTTACCACGGCTAGGAGTTCACGCCTGGTGGTGCAATATTTTCGTTGCGCCGGTGTTAAGGCGTAACTAGCGAAAGAAATAACTTTTTCCACGGCCTCTTGAATTTGGGACAACACTGCACATATCCCCACGGCAAAGGCATCGATGTCACGGATAAAGGGATCAGTTGGCGTAGGGAAAGACAAAATAGGCGAGTCTACGACTGCCCGTTTTAAGGTTTTGAAGACCACCTCATGCTCGGGTTTAAATTCGAAAATAGCTTTTGGCCGCGCTAATTTATATAACGGGGCAGGTTTAGACCCGGAGTCCCGGACGAAGTCACGGTGGTAGTTTACGAACCCTAAAAATGACTCCACCTCTTTTCGACAGACTGGAACCGGTCACTTTCCAAGAGCTTCCAGCTTTGGTTGTGCTACCTTGATTTCCTGACTATTTACAGTGCTACGCAGAAAATCTACCTCCGTTTGAAACAGTTTGCATTTGCATTACATAGGCCGAAACCCATTCGGACATTCTCGAATAAACCATATTTGGTTAAGAATGCGGTTTTATGTCGGTCTTCAGGATGCATAACGATTTGCCAATAACCAGCTGTCGTCCAGTGTGCGGAAATATTTGGAACCACTGACCGTGTGTAGACACGCTTCTATCAGAGGAAGGGGAAAAGCGTCTTTGAAGGTTTTAGCGATAAGTTCTCGGTAGCCTTTACAGTAGCAGACAGAACCGCCTTGTTTTTCTTATAAGGGCAGGCGCGGACGCCCAGTCCTAGTCCGAAGGTTGGATAACTCCTGCCTTGCACATTGACTGATTTTGCTCCTCGGCCTCGAACACTAATGGTGTTCGACGCATATGTTGCCTTACGGGTGGGGCATCGCTGGTATTTATGCGATGCAGCACCCCGGAAAATTCACTTAAATCAAAACTATGTGAGGCAAATGTGTCTTAATTAACAATTAACAATTAACAATTGTGTCAGCTGGGGGGAAACTTCCGGTGGAACCTGTTTTAGGCTATCTTCATGTAAGTATTTTAAGTGTACAGGAATCAATGTATGGTCTCTGAAATCAGAGGAAACCCTGGAGCTGGTTTCGGAGATAACTTGCACGGCCTGCACAGCCTTACTATCAAGCCCCCTTTTGATAAAATGACGTCTTCGTCATTTCCATTACGAATCTGGATAGTTTTTCAATTGGTTCGATGATGTAATTGTCATTTATGTCTACTGGGTGTTTTATTTGGGCATGTGTGATATAGATTAGAAGCCTTAGTTTCTTTGTTGTTCTGCCGATGGTTTTGGCGCTTTGTTTTCATGAAAGTTGAATACAGATAATAAAAGTACAGGTTTGGTTATATAACGGACTGTCTGTTTTTATTTATTTGTAGTTGTTTATTAGTGTGGTTGCCAGGTGTTTGGGAAAGCCACTCCAAAGCATATGTGTTTGCATTGTGTCTAATTCATCTAACAGTGGGACTAACTCGTTCATAATACACCGTTCCTTGGCGCTGTTAATACGGGATTTGATACCAAGCAGTTGTCGTGTGCCATAGTTTCAGCTGTTATATTTGGTGAACAAACCAGAGTGTGTAGATTTTCTATATAAAAAAATGTGTATCATAATTTTGGATTTGGACTTAGTGGGTAATTTATGATAGTGGATGAATTTAGTTTATCCAACAGAAAACAAATATTTTCAAGTTTGAGGAAAACAAGTCTTCGTCCACGTATTATAGATAATTGTTCATCATTCCGTTCTTCAATGATTTGCTAATCGGAACTTTTTTAAATTCTGAAATAATAATATCAGCTAAAATCAGACCTAGTGGTGAACCCATTATTGCTCCAAATGGGTTGTTAAAATAAATCAGAATTACAGGAAGGAGGACCCAGTCCTTGTAGCAGTCCTAGTCCTTATACAAAAAACGTATCACCTCAAATCAATCATGCCATGAAAATCTCTAAAGACCTTATTATTTTCAAGACATTGTTATGTTTTCATTATTTAAACTCTATCATTTGTAAAACACTACTCCCAAAACGTTTCCATTGTTTAAAGTCTGGCATTTGTAGCTCACTACTCCCCAAACGTTTATATTGTTTCCCGCTGCTTCTGGATCTTTCCTAGCCAGTAATTGTTATGTAAATATTTTCACTGTGTAATATATACTTTGCTTCATTTACATTTTCCTATTGTCACGTATAGCTTTTTTTCTCAATTCTGTCACCTGGCCCACATCGTTCACTATCACGGATCCGCTATCTAAGTAAATCACCAACTCTTCTGTATACATCATGTTGATGGCTGTATAATTGGCAGAAATATAAAAAATTCAGACATTCGATTACCTTCGCTTACATCTGTAAGTGGTCTAGAGCGCACACTTCTGAAGTTCGTGAGTTTAAAGCGATAAACTCGCGATGTTAACACAGTATCTCAACGAACAGAACAAAATATCAACTTTCAGATTCCGTAGAGTGAATAACATTGTGATTTTTGTTCACGCTGAGTCTGAGGCCGTTGAAATGGCAGGTAAATAATATTAGTACAATTCGTCATTTTTCTGCTCGCCAGCTTGTTGTGGCGAGTACTGTGACGTGCATAGGCTCTTCTCCCAGGAAGCACAAAAGTATATAATATAGGAATTCCCCTCGGATAATATAGAGGATAAACATTCCTAATAAACTCCGATTCAGCTGGGTACATTCCGTCGAATGACGAGAACAGGCGCTTGACCAGGATTGACAGGTGTCGTTGTCAGCTTGTTATATTCATTGCTCAATTGAACTTGGTCAAGGGCAAAGATAAATATCAGAAGTTATACAATAAAACAGGATCTTGAGATATTTTAATTATGTCACTAACAGATCGATCCACAAAATATGTAGCCTACATGCAGTATGAAGTAATATACGCATGCACGAAACAATATACATGTACGTTTTTTTTTTTTTTTTTTTGGGGGGGGGGGGGGGGGGGGG
>JAVFBZ010139010.1:0-21915 GCA_032466195.1 Katharina tunicata
AACTTCTGCATTGTTTAGTTTTTATTTTATGTCGTTGCAAACATGTGGTATCGTTTCTTTTGGACACTAGTTTACATTAAATAGCTTTAGGAAATAAATAAAGTAAAATGAGAAATAAACATTTAGTCTATTCACGTACGCCTACTACTGTTAGTCTTAACAGGCCGAATGCGATGAGGTTAAAATATTTAGGTATTCTAATAGTGTGGGCCTGTCGTTATCTTTGATATATTAATTTATTTGATTCACTTACCTGACGAATTTGTGTATGAGGTGTATGGTGGAAAACAGAGAAGAAATCCTGCAAAAATCACCCTTCGATCTACGAATCCAGCGGGACTACCCTTACATATATGTAATGTCGATAGAGGAATTCGGACGTATACCGTTAAGGGAATCCGTTATCTTTGAGGACGATGAGACAGAGCATCTAGATCTTCAGTTGTTCGAGTACCACTATTGCTTATATAATTATATTATACATCTGTAATGGACAGACTAAGTCCGTTCCAGACAAATATAATTACCTTATCAATAATTAAGTAACAATGGTGTCAAAACGACATGGTAATTAACGGTTCAGGTAGTTGAACCAAACCTGTAAGAAAGAGGTGCTCTGTCTTAGTAAACCTTTAATATAGTTTATTATTATGGTTCATTGTTTATTTTTTCTCCCTCTTTATTCTTAAGTTAAAAAACTTTGTTTGTATTTCTTAAAACAAAATCTTACAGGAATAAACTTGCAAACAAATTATGCTGTAATATTACTGCGAACATTCTTTTTGCAAGAACACCATTTCAAAAAAATGAAAAACTCAGTTTTACTATCCTTTTATAGATTAAGAAAACAACTTTATAGCGGGCTGTTACAAAACAACATTTTTGCATAAAAACCCTCTGGATTTCTAGATACAGGTAGAAAAATGATTCCACAGTAAATGTCGAAGATCTCGGAAACAGAGGTTATATGGTTTTAATAACCGTTATAAAAGTAGCATTCTTGCAGTATCTTTCCGGTTTTGTTTTCAACACAATAATAACCAAAGAGCAAAGTAAAGAGCATAACGAGATCATCATAAAGAAATAATGTGTGTTTGTGTTGACGAGATCTGGAATTGGTCACGTCGCATGCCCTTGTTGCTGTTTTTTGTATTAATAGTTCCGCTGTAATCCTTACGGCAGATCATTTTAATTTCGTGGATTGAGCTTTAATCGCCCGTTTAAATACTGAAGTTGGCAGTACACTCAGAGGGCTGAAGTAAGACTTGTTAAACTATTTAATCTCCATACTCCACGGGTGTCTGATTTACGTTCAAATTTCTCCAATGACAGATTAAATCTTCTCTTGTCAGAAAAATCCCTCAGCTGACATCCTTAGCCTTATTCAGGTTTCTGCATTCTTTTTATTTACCCAGCAGTCACATTTTAAGGGATAAACCTCTGACGTAATTAATTTCGGTACGTATCAACAGTTCTGCCTTTAGACCGGTCTTACATGACGACTTTATTTATTTATTCGTGAGGAAGGGATTTTGTTCTCTTCATTAAGTTTACTTCTTCTCTAGTATCGTTCGTTGCTGAGTTCTATTCCATTCTTTCATTGATTCATACATTCGTTTATTCGATTGTCATTTTATTTATTCAATTATAATTTAGTTTCACTACATCAAAAAAGTAAAATATGTACAACAGTATACATTCCTATGTCGATCTTATAGTATAGCTGTTTTTGCCCAAAATAAATATATAGCTACAGTGTAGCCTGTTTTGCTTCAAACATGGCGAGAATTTGTTACTTAACTTTAAGAAATACTTATAAATACGGGCATCGGCGTGTTCTGTTGACTTTATGATTTCTAACAGGAAGACCAGTCCTGCCTACCTACCTACCTGAGTCGATTTGGTCTGACAGACGATATGTGCTCAACATTTATCTCACTAAAAACTTTAGCTGCCCTTTGGGTCATAGAAAGTTTTGTTGCACCTGTTGCTGAAGGTAAGTAGGCTTTGAGTTAGGTTAATTCATTTGTTTATTTATTTGATAGTTGTTAAACGTCTTCAAGTATTTGAGGATTTTGCGTTGCCTGTGTGTGGTGGAAAATCGAAGAAAAACTTAGTGAAAATATCCGCACCCACGTGAATTCCTCAAATAAGTGATATTATCTTAACGACGTTTAACAATTATCGAATAAATAAATGAATGACTCCCTTATACACCAAAAGTCGAGTTTCCAGTTAGATGAAATAAGCGTCTATATACTTGAAATTTATAATTTAAAGTGTAGTTATGATTTGATGCAATGTTTTGTTCAACTCCTGACACACCCGGAATATTTAAAGATTTACAAGGTGATATTTCCAAAAGCTTATTCTTTACAATAATGATTTTGGCGATCAATCACAATTATATGAAATAAGATATACGTTTAGACATCACCTGTTTATTGAATGTTGTTGCAATCTCAAACCAAGCTAAATTATTGTACATTTAATGGTTTTGACTTCACTAAAATCTCTCTTGAAATGGGTTCCTATTCGTGTTTGTTCGAGTTGCTCAGACCTTTGTTTTTTTTCTGAAATTGTGATAATGACTGACGGCGACAAACCAATGTCTGAGATCCACACATAAAGTTTTTGGGCACCCATTTTGCCCACATAAACATAAAGGACAAATAACGTGCCTCAATAAAAAAAGTTTACCACGAAAATGACCCCTTACCTTTTTAATTTTATTAAAAACATAATCATAGAAAGACATACTTCATTCAGCTTGATGTAAGCTGACCAATATTTTGCGTGTGATGTAAACATTTAGACTAAGGCACAGATTTCTACCCAAGGAATGTCCACCTTCTCTCGCCGAAATAAAATAAATACATATGAAGAAAATTGGTTGGATTTTAACTATAGTTAATAGGTATAAAACCATTGTAGTTGCCACTTTTGATTGCTGTGACACGTTTTCAGATTTTTTATATATTATAGGAGCTTGTTAAAATGTACGAAATGTTTAATGGATGGAACTCTGACGTTAGTTTGTGCCAGACCAAAAAAAACTAAAAAACTATCGTCTGAGCTCCTCAACATGGAGTCACCCGCAAAAAAAAAACACGAAGGAACTTTCATAAAATTAGTTGACATTAATTCAGCCAGTTCTGTTGCTTACAGACGTTCCGTCCAATATAGACTGCAGGAAAGAAGAGTCCAATTTTGCTATCGTTGCCACAGAAACTAGCGTGTTGCAGTTGTGCTATGCATGCTTCTCATGACACAGTTTCTACTCTTTAAACAGATATAATTGAATACAAATAGTACTTTTTGTGGCACATTATGGTAACTTGGTACCATGGTTCTTCACAAGTGTTTATTCTAATGCGTATGATCTCACATTGAATATATTGCTCACATCATATTTTTGTGATAAATTGCACACGAAGTTACTTCATATTCTGGTATTATACTCATCCTGTTTCATTGGCCTAGTCGTATTGATCCATGTTACGGGTATTTCCACATACTTTATACAGGACAACCTTTTGTTAATCTGTCCGATTGATATTTAAACTCCTTCTCTAATGGAGTGCGCGGGTGGTTGGTGGGAGCCTCTTGTTGCTTTCTGAACTAGGGGCATTAGGAAGATGATTTTTTCGGTGTCCTGTTTTTTTCGCTCTGTAAATGTATTGTCGTGTCTTCTGTGTTGCGCAGTGTCGTTTAGGGTGGTGTCCTTCCCTGATTGGACTGGGACGCCGTCAGGTGAGTGAAACAACCTAAAGTACGGCGTTATACCCCAATTGAATAAACTGATGGAGTGTCATAAAGTTACCGTGTCCAGTGTCTCCAACAAGCTTTATCCCCCACTGGTGTGATTACTTTTATACAGGTCAACAATGTAGCAGACAAACACCTCCATGTGAATACAGCTGTCACTGTGCTGATACAAACTTCTGTTATAATCCTAAAAACTACCACTGTGGTACGTCAGGCTGTAACAGAGGATGGAGTGGTCCTAAGTGTCAGAGAGGTAAGTTACGTGATACGAATACAAGTTTATGTTGATTTATATATATTTAATACATATTCGGGTAGATATTTTTGGAAAAATATAAGATACTTTAAACCTGAAATAAAATTATAGTGAATTATAATACATTATTTATGTATGGTTACATTGCTTTGACATATTAAGATCCTAGATGAAAGGCTTTCAGAAACTCTTTTTCTCCCTAGCTATCGTGAAAAATCAGTGTAAACTCACGGTTACTCGTGTTGAAATAAATAATATTATTATTTCACATCAAATTACAAACCAACACATTTCTTCTCTAACTCGAAATAATCCTTGGTTTTTATTTTAATATTAAATCTAAAACTTTTTATTCATATAAAATGTTGCAAATTGTTTCTATTTTCTGCATATTACATACACTCTCACGTCTAATGTTCATTTACAACAAATAAGTTCAGTTTAACGCCAAATTTCAGGCTTTGACGTTTTTGTTTTGATAAAGTCGGCTAAATGATTTTGGATTTGTAATTTCATAAGTTATTTGATTAAATTCAATTAACCTTTGTTGATGATTGTTTCAAATTATTTACTCTATTTACTCTACATCATTTCATCCGGGGCCCACGCCGTGGTTAGCGCGTCTGACTGTAGATCCTCCTTCGATGTACCGCACAGGTTCAAGTCTCCTAATCGACCTGAGGGACCTGAGGTATATGAGGAAGTCACACTAGGTGACTTCGGCTATAGCGGGTGCGGTTTTTACGAGGTTTCCTATCGGTTTTCCGCCGTATTGAGTAGAGCAGATAAAGAAGTGGAGAATCCTTCGTCATATAAATGAAATACCTTTGAGTACAACGTTAAACACCAATCAAAAAAACATCATTTCATTCCTTCTATATGTACATAACTGTAGGCAAATTTGAAATTTAATTCAGAGTTTAATTTATTTTATCTTGTGATAAGTACTTCATTCAGCTATATTTGTATAATTCTATTTGGTAATCCATATCAGACATTGAAAGTTATTGCTTAAAAAGATTACCCATCAGTATGAGTCAATATAAAATGATGTACGGTGTTTATAAATGCTATTTAAAATTGTAAGGAACTAAAGCTAAAAAAAAAAACGCATAAGTAAAGTTTATCTGGTATTTACTATTGTAATTGTATATATTTTGGCTTAATTTGCTTTAATTTTCGAATTACTAATTTAGAATTCGTCGATTTGATGTTCTTCTGTAGAAAACAATGTGTTAGGTGTCAATAACAACAGTCCGCCTTCAATTGTCATCGGAGTAAGTAGCTTTGCAAACAATGCTGTTGGACCTCCATTCTTGGGATCGTACGCGTTTGGCGGTGAGGTGAATACACGGTTTTTATCAAAGCATGAACAGAACCCCTACCTGTGGGTTAACCTGACATCAGTCCGGACACGTGAAGAAGATACCGCTCAATTATCTTTTAACCATGTTTGTTTGTTTGTTTGATTTGGGTTTTATGCCGTACTCAGGGTTATTTAACTTATATGACGGCGTGCCAGTCCAATCGGTGAAGAAGACCACCGTAACAGACAAGACAGTACGAAATATTTAAATAACATTATTGGCTGCATATGCTATGAAGCCTTAAGAGCTTAAGGCGAATTGTTATTTCTTATTGATTACAATCGTTAACACGAAAGACTAAATTCCTTGGCGGTTTTTTAAACGACAGTATCGTCGTAAAAATTGTTTCTTAATCAATGAAATGCATAGATCACAAAAAAAATACGGTTAATTTTAACTAATTTTGGTAAGCTTTGTTAGTCTTATGAATGATCAAGATTACTTACACATGTTAAGTATTTGTATTTCTTTTTTCAGACATCACTCCCAACTGGATCTCAGGATTCAATATCCATATTGACAACAACTCTTCCTTCACAAACCCACAGTTGTGTTATGAAGACCTGAACACAGTGCTGGAGGTTCATGATATAACGTGCTATAAACCTCTGAATGGACAATATGTTCGAGTTCAAGTCTACCGAAATACCACTCTTGTCCTGCGAGATGTAGAAATCTACGGTAACCCCTATGTCTTCATTCTTAAATAAAGATGGAAGTAGGAAAACTACAAGAATATTTTTTTTTTTTGAAAAAATTACATTGATATGTTGCATCCGTTTGATTTTAAATTGATTGTTAAACGGTTGTCAAAGTTGTATATGTAGAGTTTATGTTGCATCCGGTTATAGTAAAGCCTTCTGGCCTTACCACAACAGATTTGAAGTACACGTATTCTAAACAAGAATATATTTGTAAAAACATATCTGAATATTGGTATAGCTTAAGACAAGACATTGAGTGATTTGGCGCTTCCATCTGAGGTTTTCCAGATCCGATTACCGCCTGGATCCTAGTCTGCACGGCTTTCTGAACTACAATCAGCTCTACCTTAGAGGGGTTGATCCCAAAACCGGAAATAGTGTTTATGTAATACAATATATTTGTTAATGGTATGTGTTATTTATTTTTACTGCTTGTTCTGATTACTTGTATGGAGCCCAATGTGACAAAGTTTGTAACTGTAAGAGGATGTCTGAAGTATGTGACAAGATCTCAGGAGACTGTAACGGCGGGTACCAATGCCCTGAGCCGTTCACTGGACCGAGTTGTCAAGGTATGACAGAACTGATTTCGTTTGATGAAAATGTCTGGAATCCTTTAAATACCAAGATATGCGTACATAACAGTAGTAACTTTAACATTTTCATCGACTTTTAATAGAACAATACGAGCTGGTGGTCGAGCGGGGGCTCCTGTATTGGTCCAGTAAATGCACCCTTGTGACATCTGTTTGCCATTCTCGTTTAGTGTGCTTTCCTTAACCCATTGGGCTGGGGGCACACCGTCACGAGAGTAAATAACCGTAGGCACAACGTAGAGACCAATCAGACAAATAAGAAGAAACCGTTTGTCCATCTTTGATCATTTATTTCCCTTTCGCTAATTCAAATAATAATCAGATAAGTTAGACAAGCTATACTTGGAGAGTTAAGGGTATGCCTCCAAAATATATAGTGAACAGTTACAACGAAGGTTCAGTATACTGGTATAAATCTAACGAAATACTTACGGGAGGGCAAGAGATTTCGCACTACGCTGCGTGAAAACACTTTATTTGAATAAAAAATTATTTAAAACTATGGCTTAATGTTAAAACCATATATATTATAGTCTATTGCAGAATAATATTGTTTATAACGTCTAACCATTGATATGTGGCGTTGGGTTGAATTTCAATTGCTTTTAAAACCATAGCATTATTTTCTCAGTGTTGTACATTTTTAAGACAGTCTAACGAATGCACTTTTATTTGAAAATCAACCTTTCTGAGCTATTGTTTAACTACATCTATAAGGTGAACAATTTACTGCTGGCGATTTGCTGCTCTCCTCGGAGGGTTTTGGGGTCGATTGCGGTTTGCTTATTAGTCTGCAGATTTTATGAACTACAGTTTAACTTCTTATCTAAGATAATATAAATATAAAGCGGGCATTTACTGCTGGTTATTCGCTGCTCTCTTATGGGGGTTCTGAGATCGATTGCGGCATGGGTTAGTTTGTAGATTAAAATGATGGTTTGTGAGATCGATGCATGGAAACTACACTTTGCGTTTTTTACCACAAAAAAAAATATATGAAGATTTCACTTGAAACTGCGTGATATTATTTGCAATATTGGTGAAGACGATTGTTCACGTTTTTCAAACTTTTCGATTATCTGTTTCGCTTAGTAGAATGAATTGGAGCATTTAGAGAAATGGTAAATATCAAACGCTAAAGAGAGAGGGTATACGTAGGATAATTATTTTGTGTTATCTGTTTAAATGGAAATCAGATTATTGGTAACATTACTAAATGGTGCGGATAACTTCTTTGTATTTTGCACATCCAGACTGTGCCGATGGGTTTTATGGACAAGGTTGTATATTACGATGTGGTAACTGTCTAAATGGAAATTTTTGTAACGAGACTAATGGTACATGTCCAGATGGGTGTGCTCCCGGTTACCAAGGCGACACGTGTAACACCGGTGTGTATAATCGCTGTCAACAATGATTTTATGTATCTGATTTAAGAACCAGAATAAAAATTAGAAAATGAAGACTCTATAAATATCGTTACCTGGTAATAACACCTCTTACATGTAAATATGTTAGACATATGACCTATACTAAGTGCTTATTGTCAATAAAGGATACACAAAACTTTACTCTCCAGGTGACACAAATGCACATACTGATATTTCGGTCAGGGCACAATTTATAGTTCTGATGTATTCAAGCTTGTTAACATGGCTGCCACATATTTGTAAGTGACACACCTTAAAAAAACAATAGCAAGGGATCTTAATTTGTAGGGTGGCAATTTCATATATTTTCGTTAGTAGCCAAAACCCTCTCTTACATTGAACAGATTATATCTCAGAACAATGTGCACGCTAAGATGCATGCTGGAATTGAATGCTTGAGAACAAAATAATCTTTAAATATGTTAAGAGTATTTGACCTGACCTTTGGTTAAAAACTTGGTATATATTTCAAAATGTAAAGACGGATACTATGGTTTGCTTTCTTTTGGCCTATGTGGAGATTGTGTAATAAAATAAACGGATCATGTGTGAATGGATGTAATTCTGGGTCTTCGCCACCTATATGTGCCAGTGGTACGTTAAGCCCTATTTATAATTGTCTCTAAACATTTTATAATTACTTTAGTATAAATAATTAACTCTTTTGGAAGAATGTCATTTGCAGGATGCAGAGATGTGGTTGTTATTAGAGCGAAACTACACTGAGTATGAAGTTTAATATATACTAATCAAATAAATACATCGAGGCCTCATACATTTTACTTCCAGTAACAGAAATTCAAGAGGCTCCTAGTGGAAAACGATGGATCCCACAACAACTCTATAGCAGCTTTGTTAACAAACTTGTAGGGTCTATAATTAATGTCATAATGACTTGTCTTCTCCTTTTTATTGTTTTCTTCGCCTTTAATAGTGATATTTCTCTTGACATCGCAGTTGCCGAAGGTCCAAGGGCCGCCAAGATCCGAAGGGTTTTCTCTATTCACAATAGTTTGAAGTGATTTCTGAATCGTTAAGTGACAATTAATCCACATATTTCGTTGACTTTCTTTTATGGCAAGGGACATAATACTGTTAAAAATACCGTTAAAAAAAACACTTGTGGTCAGCTTGTTTGTTAATTTCATTGTACAGAATGCGTTGATGGATTGTATGGCCCTAGTTGTTCTGAATCCTGCGGTAAATGTGTCAATGGAGAAGTTTGTAGTAAAACCACTGGTCAGTGTCCTGGTCAGTGTTCTGCTGGGTATAAAGGGGATCTCTGTCAAACAGGTAATCGGTTTGTTTTTTGGGGCAGTGTAAAAAAAAATTATTATATTTACATTGACGCAATTACATTGTTCACAGGAGGGATTTTTCTCAATGTAAAAGCTAAATAAACTACCTCATAGCTCGCTCAGTCCCATTCCCTTTCAATATTGAGAAACAGCTGAATATGATTCGAAAGAGATAAAAAGACGTGTTAAACAAAACAGTGTCACAATCTGTAATTTTAATTTCAGCTGATATAAAGATAAAGCATTATACTTGGAAATTATTCTAATTCTTACAAATAGACATTGCTCTCAGTTGAAGCTAAATAAACTACCTCGTAGCTCGCTCAGTCCCATTCCCTTTCGGCATCGAGAAACAGCTGAATAGGAATTGAAAGAGGTATAAAGGCGTGTTAAACAAGATGGTGTTACAATCTGTAATTTTAATTTCAGCTGATATAAAGATAAAGGCCTATACTCGGGAATTATTCCAATTCTTACATTGCTCACACGGGGATCCTCAATGTTAACGCTAAATAAGCTACCCCGTAGCGCGCTCAGTCCCATTCCATTTCAACATTGAGAAACAGCTGAAGAGGAGTTTAAAGAGCTATAAAAGCGTGTTAAACAAAATGGTGTTACCATATGTAATTTTAATTTCATTGTCGGGAATTATTCATATTCTTTTGTTGTTCGATCCGTCCCATTCCCTTTCGACATTAAGAAACAGTTAAATATGAATTGAGAGAGCTATAAACGCGTGTTAAACTATATGGTGTTACGGTCTGTAATTTTGATTTCATCTGGTATTAAGATAAAGCCTTATACTCGGGAATTATTCCAATTATTTTGTTGTTCGCTCAGTCCCATTCGACATTGAGAAACAGCTGGATATGAGTTGAAAGAGCTTTAAAGGTTTGCTAAACAAGATGGTGTTACCATCTGTAATTTTAATTTCAGCTGACATAAAGATAAAGCCTTATACTCGGGAATTATTCCAATTCTTTTGTTGTTTTGTTTGCCGCTAAAGGTAATTGCGAAATATAACAAGATTGCTTGTATTTGTACAGTTTACAATTGTTACAATTTCTCAGATGAGTATTATTATAATTATTACGACTAGGTAGTAGCAGATGAAGATACGTGGGAGCTAACCCATGAAGAATTTAGCGAAATGATAACACTATTTGTTTTGTGCACCTGTATGAATCCATTGTAATTCATTCGTCAATATAACTGCTACTACGCAATCATCCAGTGCATAGCAAGGCTGCTTTTCTTTGTTCGCCTTTGATTTTTTTCTGATATTGCTATTGAGCATTTGCCAAATATAACCCTGCCATATTCTACAATTGGTCGAACAGAAGTTTTAAATAATGTTTATTAAGCAGTATCTATTCGGGTTGTTCTGGACTCTAGACATAGAGGATAATACCTTATCTGCCTTAGTAATGGAATATTTTAAATGTTCATCTCATTTGCATTTCTCTTTAAAAATAATGCATAGATGTTTATGGGACTGAACGCGCTTTATTTCATAGATATCTTAAAACGTGAAACTTTCAAAGATAACACATAAAGTGTTCAAATGGTAACAAAGTATTATATTCAAATTGGATAAAGTTATAAAGATAAAATAAATGCAACCAACGTTTAAAAACTAATACGTGGTGTGTAACAGTGAATCGCCGAACAATTGTTGCATTTGTTTGAAAACTACTTTTCGGAGTAGGTGAGGAAGCTTCATAAATTAGAGCATGGTCTATATCGTTGTACCAAGAACAGTTATTTAAATGAAACTGGAACAAATTCTAAAATTGATTCAAGTATTCATTTTATGAGAGAACGCTGGCGACTTGTTTTGTAAACGGCTCTTATTTTCTATGTTAAGTAATCGAAATTGGGAGCTTAAATTTGTATTATTGTCAAAACGTTTTTGTTGTTCTAAAGGTGACAAACGCAAACAGACTGAGGTCTTTGTTCTGTCTGTTGGGTACATAGTCGCTGTTGTTCTTTTGGCTGTTCTTTGTGTACTACTCTTCGCTAGTACAGTCGTGTTCTACACGAAATCAAGGAGGATAACTCGTCTGCAACGGGAACAAGTGAATGCAAAACGTCTCATATATCAGGTAAAGCTAACTCGAAAAAGGAATTTTTCGACCCAAAATTGCTTAGTTCATAAACATAAAAATTAAATAGGATTATTTGTTTTGGGAATTTAATCAAATGTGTTGTGTGAGAACCTCAGTGATCGCTAATTTGAACTACTGATGTCTGATTTAAAGCTATTCATAGACTTGCATGTATTTGTACATACTGTGCATAGTTAGGATAAAAAGGAAGGACTTGTTTTATAGAGTTTATGTTCGTGTGAAAAAAGCAACCTATCGAATGGGAGGTAGAGTGGACTTCGTTGAACTTGTCCACCAGGCCGCCTTGTTTACTAGACGAAAGCTTTCTCTCCTCATGTCGACACAACCCTTTGTGTCACTTATGTGGAAGAATTGAAAACATGCTCTACAAGTCTTGGTGAAATCTCCCCCGCCCCACTCCAACTGATTGTTGTGTTGCATTGTCCAACCCACTATGTCAAAACACCGACCAATCCCGATTTACTACGGCGCGATATAATTTCGTTCCTTCCCCAATTTACACCATGCTTTAATAATTGAAAGATTTGTCAATGAAGAGTTATTTCATTACAGGATAAAAGGAGTCGCGAAGAAAATATATATCCAACAGCAGACCCGGTGTGTGAAGAAATGATGGGCTGATAGGAACTGTAGCTGTTACTATTTCGGAGCTTTATTGTTGAACTAAAAACAACAGAAATAGTCTTCAAAGAAATGACGAGCAGACAAAGTGATCAATAATATTTATTTTGAAATAGTGCCTGTAATTCACGGCATGTGATGAGCGAAATTTCACGAGTACATGCTACTTTTTTATTTAGATATAACATTACACTGGAAATTAAAAATGTGACATTTGTCCCGCCCTATCCTATAAATGAATCAAAAACAAAAGAAAAACAATTATGAAAGTCCACTAATTAAAACAAAGCGCATCAGTTTCGAAGGTTCACCCAAAAGTAAAGCATAAGTGAACGAGACTTACAGAGCCGATAACAATTTGTATACTACTCTGCTGTGTGGATTAACTGTAACAAGATTCAAATTATCACAACGAATTATCGGCTACTGTAATGTATATACTGATATGGAGAGGTTTTACTAAGCCTATTATAAAACACACGACAGTTAATACATAAAACATAATTACAAAAATTGAAGCTTTCGGAAAGAACTTATCCCAGTATCAAGGTAAATGGCAAAAGCGCAGGGAAATTTGAAATATCCACTATATATAAAAACTAAAGGTCACGTTCTCAAACAGTTTAGTTATGAAACTCGTGTAAGCTAAAACCACTCAGATGCATGTAATGTGTGTGCCCCACGGAAAACAAGAATAGCACAAAGACATATATAACAATAAGTAATTTTAGGGTCCCATATGTACGTAGTAAAAACAGTATAGATTAAACTGTTTAAAATGTACTGACGCAATGTTGTTGTTTAGGTCAGGTTCAAGTTAGGAAATAAACAATGATTCTTTAATTAATAAATTCTATTTGTTTTTGCTGGATGCCAATATAGCGTTCTCTGCTTTAATAGGATTATGGTGTTTGGTAATGCAGTGGTCTCCAAATGCAGAATGTTTGTAATGTCTTGAACTTGGGGGTTATGTTCCTACATTCTTTCGTTTAGATGACGGCTGGTTTTACCAATATAGAAAAAGTCAAATTCATCACAGTTCAATTTGTATACAATTTTTACTTTAAAGTTCAGGCTCTTCCTGGTCCTTGTAAGGACAAAAAACAGCAACATTTTCAGACTATTTGATATTAACACACGGTATTAGTTTGTTTAGTCGGAGTACTTCATGTTGAAGGCTGAGAGAGGCAGACCCAAGAAAGGGTAGTCGCACTAAGACGGTGTTCTTTTCTGGTCCAAACTTTGGCTCACCGGGTACATGTGGCTTTACCTTTTTTAGTTATGAATTGCCGGATAATTTTGTCCAGGATGTGACGTGGAAATATTTGTCAGGAGTGATGCTTTAATAAGTTCGACTTCGGTAGAAAGTAGGTGGTAGCTGCTACATATTCTTCAGGCCCTGGTGAGTAATGTTTTAATATCTCTGGACTTTATGCGAAATGGACCAGATTTGTGCCCCATCAATATAAACTGAACTTAATTAAAACATTGTACCAAAACATTGTACCAACCAACTGTACCAACCGTTATATCTTGTCCCTCTACCCCCTCTCCGTTTCCTCTGTTTCCGAATTTTCTCTTGTCCTGGCTAAGGAGTCGTGCCTGCAATCTCTTTTTAAATATCACTCTGTTTGAGAGACAATTGAGGCTTAATTGAATTAATATCAGAAACGTAACATATCAGCAATTATTCACCACTTTAGCAATAGGTTTACAAGGGACAAATATTAGTTTCAAACTTTTATATGTACATTTTGTCTCAAGAAATCGAAATAACGAGTCTCCACAAAATGGCGCATCGTCAAATCAATAGACCTTGATTTGGCCATCCTATACATATTTATTGACCGAGAGATAGCAGCACCACCATGTCATGTGATTTTGATTAATTTTCACTTTGCCCTGTATTCCTTTTGACCCCAGGTTGCCCCACGTTCAAATTGGATAATTAAATCCGTTTCATATGCGAAAAGGCTATAGCCCGTCTGCGGACATAGTACTAGTCAGTGTTCCCTGTCGCTTAGCCTAATTTTCACAAGGAAGCTAAAACCTCTTCTATGCATTAGTGAGCATTTGTTCAAAAGGCACGGGTAAGATAAATTTTGTTTGCAATTCTCTCAAAGCCTTTATCTTGCATTAGTGTGAATGGAATCCAGCTATCGCCTATTCATTCTGCTATCTAACCATTTGGCAGCATCATGTTAACAGAATAAATGATAAAATAGTAATGCACACTTTGATCGTTAAGCTATCATCTTCATTGTTCACGGTTTCAGTCGTTTATTGATTGATTGGTTGATTGATTTGTGTTTTACTCCGTGCTCAAGTGTATTTCACTTATATGACAGCGGTGAATTCTAACAGTAGACAGTGCCTAACACGACTACCTGATGTGAAGTCACTTAAAGTGTTCGCTCTGTTGGGAAAATAATGTTTCTCCTGTGATAAGCATACAACAAAATATATCGTAACACAAAACACAGACCACAGACCACGGCCAGCTGTTGTTTCAATATTCCAGTGGTCTTATCTTTCAACAAAGATCCCAATTAATTCTGTATTTGACACGCATCTGTTGCATCACCAAGATTTTTTCTAACGAAAACTGTTCCTGGATTCCTGATGTTATCGCGGTACAAAGCTGAAACGAAAACATTAAACCCGCTACCACTCAGGTATTCATTAACATAAGCAACCTACAGGTGTCAATCAAGATGTGCCCCGAAGAACCAAAGCGGTTCAACGTCTGTCAATTGCATTATGGTGTCAATAAATTAACATGATGGCAAATACATGACGCACAAGATTATCCTTCCAACCCTCAACCAGCCGAACCACGGTCCCTGACTTTCGTTTACAGTTTATTTACTAACTTCATTGACATCATTCATTTAGTTGCTTCTGGGTACCGTAGTTACTCCAACGCAGAATAAGCTTTTTTCAATAAAAAAAAATAAAAATAAAGACGTCTCTTGGGCCCGCGTTGATCAGTTGCCATATATTCCTAAAATTGGCTAACTTACGCTTCCAAACGACCAATTATTGATTTGATTCATTATAAACATTTTCCAACGACAAGGGTCAAAAGGTTGCCAAAGGAATATAAGTCATCAATTACACTATTAGTACAAACTAGGATATATATAAAGATAACAAATTGAGTGCTTAGATGCTTGATTAAAGATTGGTTGCGTTTTTAACAATACATTACGAGCGCAGGTTTAGATTCTTGCGAGACACCAGCAGGTCAGCATAAGGCAGGTGCCGAAACTATTCGATGGTGGTTAGGTGGGCGTTTCGTTTGCCAGGGCTACGGAGTCCCCTTCACTGTACCCGGAATAGGTTGGATTCTCGCTGTGGACCTTAGATTTGTGCAAGGTTTGTTTCTGGTTATCCACCATTCACCGGCAACGCAAAGTCGTCATATAAGTGTACTTTTGAGTACGACGTTAAACACAAATCAAGTAAATAAATAACTGTACGCATTTTCGTGCCATTTGGCTTTTCTTTAAACATCATGTCCACTTGTGTTTCAATTACATATGACTTGTTTTACTGGTTACGATATTTATCCTTTTCTCGACTATAAGGCAGATTATATTAGACGTTCTTGTCTTTGAAAGCACATATCAAAAACATATCGACTGGGTAACAATTATTCTCTTTTTTGTCATATTATGCGTGAAGTAATCTTACTGCTTAAGCTAAACATGTTATTATCCAGGACATGTGATTCGTCTTTTATAGGAAGGATTTGTCTCGTGTACTGATTGATTTATTGTGTTTTGGACGTTCAATGCCAAGATCAAATTGTAGTATAGCTCTGCAACAAAATGTCGTCTATGGACTCATTTGATTTTAACTTAAGTGCCTGCTTATCTCCCGTTATCCCCGTTAATGCGGCAAGCATTTATCGGGTTAATTTGCCTCAGATGGATTTTATCAATTTTGGCGACGTCGTGTTTTGACAACAGCATGACTGTTTATTCGTCCAAAACCAATTCAGATACCAATGTTAAATATACTTAAATGTTAAGTAGGCTAAGTGGCATCAGTATATTATCCCCATTAAATTGATACAGTACAGTTGGTACCATAGTGTCTTTATTTCTCACTGGTTGTTGACAGTTTTTATTTTACCCTTAGAGAGACTGATTTCTTAATAAATGCCAACGACGCTTGAAGAGCCCGAGAGTCCCCGTCCCTAGATCACAGCCGAGTTACGTGAATAGTACCATAAAACACCATTTTAGTTTGTCCATTTAGTATTTTAGGAGCATTTTCTGCAAATCAGTTCCCGTTCATCCAGTAGGGCATAAACTTAACATTTCTACCCTTATTAAATCACAACAGAACAGATGGTGCGCATTCTCACGGACTCAACCATCTCCAGAAGATCGGTGTCTGGGAAATTAAAATGGAGATGATTCCAAATTTGTACATGACATTTTGTTCGTGTAGAGAGTGCTAAATGGTTTGCAACTCGCCAATATCAAACAAAATGTATCTATAGGAATTAAAATGTTACAGAACGACACTTTTGCAAGTGGTAGCATCGTTCAATTGTTTTCTCAGACAGATTTACACCTGCTTCTACATGGAGTAATTTTCGGATATAAACAAAGAAAAAAGATAAATAAACAGTTAGTCTTTTCAAGTATGCCTTATACGGTTATTGTTACCAGGCAAAATCCGGTGAGGTTATACTGTTTCAGGGTTCTAACAGTGTAGGCCTGCCTCCATCTTTGATATATTAATTTATTTAATTATTGTTTAACGTCGAACTCACGGATATTTCACTTACCTGACGACTTTATGTAGGAGGTGTATGGTGGAAACCAGAGAAAGATAGATGCGAAAAAGGACGAAGAGTTCAACCTTTGCTAAGAATTCTCCGATACACCGCCTCATTCTGCTGCAGGTTGAAGCATAATTCGTAGTAACACCACTACCTTTATGGATGAAGTCAATATCCCACATTGCTGCGGTCTAATATTTTCTTTTCGAAACACTTCCAGTAAAGTTGCCTCAACATAAGGCATGGCTGTCCTGACGTCGTATGTCTGCCGTCCAGGTGTATGTCGCGGGTAGGTCAACATTGTTGCCCTCATAATTTCATATTAAATAGTAAGTAAAGTTTCAGTTAATTTGTTTGTTTGTTTGATATGGGTTTTACGCCGCACTGAAGTTTATTTCACTTACATGACGCCGTGCCAGCTCAATTGGAGAAGGAAGCCACTCTAAACGGCCCTCGCAACACATAATACACGACAGGGTAGTATTTATATTTGTACCGCAGCTAAGGACATGAGGTCGAGTCCCACAAGGGTCTCGGTCTGCAAAGTGATTTGGGCTAGAATCTGTTCGATCTAAGAGAGAGTGTGAGACAAAAAAACGAAAGTTGCTGTTAATTGTTGACATTTCATGGCTGTTAGTGATCTATAATGTTTAATGAATGCTATTACTCACGTCAAGAAACCTTATCCCAGCAAATCTATCCAAACAGCTTAAGAAAACAAGTCGCACCTGCCATATCCCCCGTAAAACGTATTATTATTGATAATGTGTATTATAATATGACTTTGGTAAAATGTATCACGTGATCAATTTTTAACCCTTTGTATAGATTCGCAGTGTATCAACTTATCTGCAAATGTACTCGTCAATGTTTTTACTAATGACCCACGTTTCATCATTTTCGTCTTTGATTTGATCAGTGTCGCAGATGTTGTCTTCTTCCATTTTATCTTGTCAAAAGATAACCCAGCGATTTGTTACTCAAATATCAGCTGATAGGGTTTGCTAATTTAATACGTGTCACATAATAAAACAGTTAAAACAGTAATTCGACCTATACAAGTTATATATACCCACATAAGTCATACAGACTTCGGTCTCTGCCATCAATATATTACAACATCTGTGGGTCTGTATAACATTTATATAAAGTACATAACCTTATATTAGCTCTCCCAGTAGTAACGACAAACTGTCTGAGAAAACATGGTTTGATTTTCAAACCAGAGGAAAACAAAGATGCAAACAATTACTTACAAGTACTTCAGTACATAGTTTAAAATAGAAGAAGTTCGGTCCTGTAGGGTTTTCGCTCAATGTTAAATTAGCTTTGTTTGTTAACAGACCTTTACGTTTCTGTTAAAAATTTTAATTGAATCCCCACATGTACAGTGTTTTCGTGGCTCGATGCCACAGTTTACCTCAATAAAAGAAACGCAGGTGATGAAAATAAATAATTGCAAAAAAAAAACCGAAGGTTCTATATTATACCTTAAAATATCTGCCATACACGCCTTGAAGACATATTAACTACATGTACTGGGTAAACTATTCATGGTTCTTATTATAAACATCTTCCAACATGTTCCTTATAAGTGTGTACAATTCACCTCAAAACACCTATCCAGACCCTAAGACAAATAATTCAAGAAACACAAACCACACCTGTAGTGTTTGAGCCAATAGCTGGTTTCCTCGTGGTTACAAAAGGCTTTTTTCCCGATTGCTATTATCTGATTCAAGATATACTCAAAATCAAACACAGCTGTACTTTTAACGTTTTATATTAATGACCGTTTGTAGGATAATTTTGCGCTATAATGTATCATGTCTCCGCGTGGTTACAAAAGGCTGTTTCCCAATTGCTGTTATCTGATTCAAGATATACTCAAAATCAAATACCCCTTGTGGGATAATTTTACGCTTTAATGTATCATACTTGTTAATTCATCATCGTTTCAATTTTCACCAAACGTCACAGAAGCCCGTTAAAGTCCAACGGTAAGGCTTGTTTGTTTGTTTGATTGGGGTTTAACGCCACATTTAATAAAGTCATTCCACTTATACGACAGCTTGATAGTCCAATGGATAGAGAGCACTACCGTCAACGCCAGTACCGTAACAGATGCCACTGACAAAGAAACAAACAAAGAAGATCACTTAGCTCAAACAGCACATGAAACAAGAATCCCCCTTCACAACCACCTGCCAACAACAAAGCAATCCACAATATGTCATTTTAATATCGTCGTAAGGATGGCTTAAAATGTTGTCAACAACGTAATGGCTGCCCTTCATTTCAGTTTAACCGTTTTCTCGTTTGTCATCAAAGTTCGTAATTTTATAACAGCAGAGTATGACTTTCAACTATGATAATAGATTTGTGAGGGAAAATAAATTCCCCTATCATTATCGTCTGCTTTATTGGAATATGTCAGAAAATTTGTTCTCGCATTTGCGTTTTCTTAATTTGGAAGTTTCGAACTGGCTTCCAGCTCGATTGATGCATGTAACACACATGTATTTCGCAAAAGCAATTTTTTATTTCACATCAATGGTATTCATACGTCAAGATCTAGACAAAATTACTGCGAAATTTCAAAAAACTATAACTTCCTTAATCACAGTCGTTCCTATTTAAGTATTGTTAGCTTTCTTTCAAAATATCAGTTTACAGACAAAATGCAACATTAGATGCGTATTTTTCAGAACAGCTGAATTACGGATATAGTCAAAGATATCATGTTAGTGCGAACAATCATTTCCTACGCACTGACCTTCATACTAAATCATCTTCGAAGTATATACCTATCATTATGTTTATTAGCTTTGTGTCAGTATCATTCCGACTGAGGAGGATAATTTTTTTCCCCAAGTTTGTGAAACGTTCATCTCAGATTAAAAAAAATGTTGATTTTATTTCGTGAATAATAATAGTCATAAACGACTATTCTTTCTTTGAAAACATAACATTATTCGTAATTGCAAATTTCGCAAGATTAAACAGATTCTGTTTCTTTATTTGATTGTTGTGTTAAACCAAAGACAAGACCAAAATAGACAATTACTTAGAAGAATATGCATTTGGTGAATCCTGGCTATTGTACAGCATTTCAACTATGTCGGTTGTCACTGACAGTTACAGCCCTTAATCTTCCGCCAAGTACTAATTTGGAGTCTAATAAATGTTAAGGCAAGACCGTGTTTTTAAGAAACGGTATTAGAGGATGCTTGAAGGATTTTATATCAGCAGAATATCACCGTCAACCATGTTAATAGACTTTTGACGGAAAAGTTAATAGATTTTTGACGGAAAAGTAAATCCCTATCATTATTGTCTGCCTTGTTGAAATATGTCAGAAAATTTCTTCTCGGTCAAACAAGATCAATAACAAATCAACAAATTTATTATTTGACCCTTGAACTGGTATCTAGTTTGTCTAGTATGTATTTCTGGTAGAGGAACAACACCAATCACAAAGGGTCTTACTGTCTATTCTTGATCGAATTTTCACAATCAAAATTTTTTCAAAGTTATGACAAAGCCATACCAGCCTTGTTATGATCACTGCTGGCCGTGACATTTCACTATTTCTCTACTACGGATTTAAACAAAACCGAGAAGAATTTAAGTCTTAATTTTTAAATCAACCGCTACTCCATCTTTCGACCAGCATGTGGCGTCGAAAATCTGAGACAAGCCACACGGGACATAACATGTTTTATTTCCCTAAAAAATATTTGCCAAATAGCACGATTGAAAGGTAAACAAAGCGTTTTAAATTTTTAAAGTCGTCTTAGCACAAAAACTGAGGGTGGGTAGAAGGAGATTTTTTTCAGTCTCTTGTAGACCTGATCAGCATCTATTGTTGCTGTTTTGCCGTATTCGGGAAAAAGTTTCCAGTTTGATTTTGATTTTGAAGTAGTGTTTTGCGGCAGGTGTGAATTCGCCTTGTGTAAACACATTATTTTAATAGTGTCCCGGTGCCTCTCAAACTCCAAAGCCCCCATCGCCCCTTAAAACAGCAAATACATAAAAAGAAAAAAACACAGGAAAATCATCAATCGAAGAACAATACCTTGTCAACCATAAATGCTCCAAATTATACACCATGTTATTGATTTTTGTTCGGACTTTGGAAAAGTGTTCGACCAAAGTAATGTTGTTCTGGCAGTACAGCGCGTTAAAGTGCAGAGGTTGAACATTAAGAACAATGCTTATTTCCTTGTAGTTTTGTGGTCA
This sequence comes from Katharina tunicata, assembly GCA_032466195.1. Taxonomy (NCBI): domain Eukaryota; kingdom Metazoa; phylum Mollusca; class Polyplacophora; order Chitonida; family Mopaliidae; genus Katharina; species Katharina tunicata. The sequence goes on from JAVFBZ010139010.1 coordinate 21,210, forward strand.
ACTTTACAAACCAAATTTGACAAATTCCCGTTACTCAGTCGGGTGTTTATTGCTGAAGGTATTTCAACATACTACACATACTACTTAGCAGCGAGGTATAGTGTGTCTGTATCTGCCAAGAGAACTGCGTACATACCGAAATATTCAAAATATTGTAAAAAACTTCGGTGGAAATCTGATTAAGAAAAAATGAATCACACAACCATGAGATATAATTGATGGTTTCATAAGGCCTACCTACAGAAACAACAAACACATGACTTAACACATAGTTGATCAGTTGTCAAAGATTCTTCAATTTTTCATTTTGGACCATTATAGACCATATTTTATTTTATCGACGTGGCGATCCCACTGGATTTCATTAATTACCCTTAACTATTTATATTTTGTTCAGCAATATGATTAGAGTCAGTTTTACCACAGGTTTACCACAAACCAAATTCGCAGGCAACTCAATTTAAAACACAAATTGATCTGTCGATTATACTTTGTCAAAAAAGAAACGCATAAGCGAAATATTAATAGAATTATCTTTTTAATACAAAGCGGAATAATTCAGTCATTTTTGGGGGTAGCACAGTTAAAGTTGGTACAAATATAATGTAATGTTCTCGCTATTGACCGAGGGCAGCGGAGGCGTATTCGTTACCGAAAAGCGCCGCACGAGGGCGCTGAAGTCAGTACCTTGTGTGGCCACCGTGAG
>JAVFBZ010139032.1:0-20305 GCA_032466195.1 Katharina tunicata
TTCCTATTCCCGTTTCCCTTTTGACATTATACAGTGTTTTAATGCTGTGACCCCTATACCAGTATAAATGGACTCGTCGAATTTTTGAATCGGGAATCGGGAAATGGGAAAAGGGAGCCAGCTTCGCGGACATGGGATCGAAGGCTCTGTTGACACATTAATTATGAATGAAAAGGGCCAGCCCTCTTAACGTTTAATTTGAATTATGGCAGGATTATCTGACTGACACGTTTTGTTATTTCAACATTATAGTTTTAATTTGAGAAGAAACTTTAAAGAATAAGGCAATCAGCATGTGTTGGAAAAGAACTAATTGTGTGTGCGTAAGCGGCCCTATATAGCTGTAATTCGCCCGACTACGACCGCATAATTTACAGCAATTTACTGAATATCACTACATAAAATGGTGCTTCTTTATGACCAAGCCAGTTATAGGCCTATACACTGGCGATGGTTTTAATCAAATGTTTATCGCCCAACATTCAATAATATAACCCAGGATTATAACCCCTCCCTCTTCTATATAAGGACAAAAATACAACACAACAAACAAACTAAACAAAACGATTGTCAGAAATATCTTATCTTACCAAAAAGGTACAGAGAAATATAGTTTAAGTGGTTCCAATATAAAGTTCTAAGAAATATATTAACGACAAATGTAACCGACAACTAAAAAGACTCATGTAAATTGTGCACGTTTTGTAAACATAAAAAAGAATCCATTTGATTCTTACTGTGGTATTTCGATATATTGCTAAACCTCCAATATGGCACCGTTTGCAAATTGGCTAAAACTGTTTATGTCAGAGTAAAATTCTCTGCAGAAAAAAAATTCTAGACATGATGGGTATCCACAATAGATCGCTTGATTATCTAATTGTTGGAACAAAGTTAGCAAAATTTTTTTCTCTACATTTATACAAAAATATATAATGAAGGAATGAAAGTCATGTTTCATTGAATTGAAACTGTACCTCAATAATATAGTAATAATTTTATAATATAGACAGATATGTCGATATTAAAATAGCGAATGGCGCACATTTGATAAATTCTATTCATCACCTTATTTCACTTTATAATTTTCTTTTCTATTTTTAAAATACTATTATTTTTATTTTTATTAATGTTTTTTATGTACTGCTGGTGCAATAAAATATCGTAATGCTCAGGTAAACTAAACCATTAAAGAAAATAACAGTAAAGCACAAACAACTAAATAAACAAAACAAGTAAAACCCTTATTTTTCTTAAAGTAATATAAGCACTCAAAATTAGTTTTACAACAAATTCTGATTGCCTTGATTTTAACCAACTTTGAAGTTTGTGCATAAACTAAAACAGTTACTTTGAAATGAAAATTATTAAGTTTGTTCAAGGCTAGTAATAGCCAGGAGAAATTGTGCAATAATTCGAATTCAGCATAGAAAGGCCGCCCATTTTTCCTCGTATGCCTCAAATTAATCTTTTGATCTCGCCGGGTTCATGACCTTATATGGAATGAGTTAAGATTTTGAATAGTGGATCGGGGCGGGGCTTATTAAGGCTTGACTTGGCGTAGCGTCGGTACATCTAAGGGTGGCTCAGTTATACAGCTGATTGACTTATCCACATAATAATATTCTGACGGAAAAATCAGTTTTTAAGTTTTTTTTTTATTTATTATAAAACTCTCCTTCAACCTACAAATTTGATGGTGGAATTATTGGAAAGCCTCTAACTTGTACTTTTTGAGAAAAATATCAATTTTTCATGAGATTCTGTGATAGTGCAAAATTCAGAACTTTTGAGTGCGTATGTTATTTTAAGGAAAAAATAGTATATTCATAAGAATATTAACAGCGAGATGCAGAAAAAAAGGAAAACGTTAAAAAAAAACAAAAATCGATGGATTTCGCTGACACACGTGTTTTATAAAACTATAGGTTTTTCTTTCGATACAACATTGGTAAACGTTTAGAAATTATGATAACTGTCGACTCAGGGCTAAAATTAGAGACAAAATTGTTAACAGAAAATATATTTGGGATTTTTTATTCAATTATTAGTTAAACACATATAAAAAGAACAGAAGGTTTTCATAGTCTTAATATAAAGTGGTTATACTGTATTTACCAATACAAATATATTACTTTAAATTCAGGTCCTTCTATTTCACTGAAGGCCCACAATGGCTGTTGCCTAAGGTCTTACCAGCACTAGACGTATGGTATCGTCAATTCCCTGTTAAAACAAGGCCGCACTGTGAGGCATACCATACCACGTGGCCTGCAGCAAATACAAATCCTGTGGATGCAGGCACAAATGTCGAGGTGTTGAGGCATGTGTTAATTATACCTCTCTCAAGATCTTTACATTTTTGCTGTGTGCATGTTTAAACAAATACGAATCATGTGGCTGCAGGCTTTAAAGCATGTATTATTTAAATATGCCTCAAACCCTTGACATTTTGTGCTGTGTGCATTTATAAACTCGTTTTTTTAGAAAACCATGGTCAAATTGAAAATTCCGGCTCCGTTATTACTTGCGTAGTACTATCAGGTATGTATTACCCAATTTTCAGAACAATCCTAACATTATTGACAGAGAAATAGTCCATTTAGTTAGTGTTACATCAACAACAAAAACAAGAACAACAGGAGCAACAACAAGAGAGTGAGTAGGATCTAGACCCTGTTCACCACGGAATAAAACCCCATATATTTCAAGTAATGTCCTCCTTACACTTTTAAAAACTTATGTATACAGTATACCGACGGACGAGCGCGTCCCCCTGCCCCTGCACAGACTTTCTTCTATTTACGAATAAAGTGAATGCCAGCGACTATCTAAACGGATCATTTCAAAATGTCCATCTACAACGAATATTTTCATTAAATTGTCAGGAGGCCATACAAACTTAAAAACTTGTCTTATGCAACCTTACATAACCTAAACTGTGTTATAAAACATGTAAGGTTATCTGAAACACGTTTGTGTAACGAATTACATTGTTTTATATAATGAAAAAATCCATTTAGATAAATTAGAATAAGAGAAACGCTGAACAAGGAAGTCATGCTGGTATAGATAATATATTTCGGCTATATTTTGATATCATCAGTAAAACATATACCTCACTTACATAACGCCGGTGAATATGTTTAACTGATGATGAAATAATTAAAGCCTACATATTTTACTATACCGACATGACTTCCTTGTTCGCAGTTATGCTATAGTACGGTAAACTTATCTGTAAAACTGCTGGGTGTTAAATAATTCAGAATATATATTTTTTTTATAGAATATAAAGTTTCTAAATATGATCTTTGAAAACGAAGACTTCGTCCGCCTTCGTCGTAGCAAGGCTAAAGTTATTAAGCTTATTGTACTTGATTCGCATGGAGGACAATTGTAAGATATATTGTAGTGTCCCAATTAAACTTTAATTTATTCATGTAGGATATTTCACTTATATGACTTTGCTTTGCCGTTGTATGGTGAAAAACGGAACGGAAACATCATAAACCACTCGCGATCTACGCAGCCATCGAAAAACTTCCCTGATATTCCAAAAGTCGATAGGGGGATTCGAACTAATGCCGGATGCAGTGAACGGGACTCAGCAGTCAACCACTCAGCCAACTGAGCCTCGGTGAGGCAGCCATGCCTTGGTTCAGTTGTTAGCCATTGAAGCCACTTTGTTCCAAATATACATATAGGTATATAAGGGACGTTTTCTGCTGGCTGCAGAGGTCGCGGGGAGATTTTTCACGAAATTTCGTTCCGGTTTTCCTCCATATAGCGACAACGCAGTGAAATACCTTAAGTTCCACGTTTAACATCAGGTCAAACAAATGAATATATACATATATACAAAAATATATATAAATAAAATTATTAGTTCAGCATGTCGTTTTCTCCCAGATATTAAAGTTATCTAATTATGGACAGATCTGCAGGCCTTTCAGAACAAGAAAAGCCCTGAAGCATCCCAAATATAGTTAGAGCGAGCGTTACTCGGGATAAAAATAAATGGAAAGTAAATTATAATATACTATAATTTTTCCAAGATATTCCAGCACAGATTATGTTGAATGAAGCAGTTAAATAGCTTTCTTCTTTTTTTAGCGAACGATGCGTACGTTATAAGTATACCTTTAATGTTAGTGATACTACATAGTAAATTTATATAGTTTGTAATTAATCTATTATATACAACGTGTCTTACGAAGGGATGCGTTTAATGAGCTAATCTGATACATGACAGTGCGACAACGTGATATTTAAAGGGAAGTGTCGGCGGGGTGAAATCCGAGCCGGTGTGCCTCCACGTCCCTGTCACTGAGGACGGTCCGAATATCTCATTATTCACATTAGCCGTACTATGCTCGGTCACACATCTCTATATACATCAGCGTTTTTAATAAGTTTGTGGTAAATGGTATAATAATTTATTGAATTTCAGTTGCTACACAACAACACTTGTTACACGTTTATTGACAATATATAGTTGTAAATATTTATTTTAATTTTATTAATAGAATTGACTTTTGTGAAAAAGAAATTTTAGCATAGGTTTTGATTGTAGGTCATAAGATCAGCCAGGAGATCTATTGTTGACCCTAGTAAGAAATACGAATGTAATCTTATATATTAGTTTTATTAAAATTTGTTCCATATACTATTAACTTCAAATCTGCTTTATATACTTATAAGCCTAAGTAAAATAATTACGGAAATTCCTACAATAAATATATAAATTTAAAATTACACAACTTCGTGGGTCTTAAATAGCGCCTGATCACGGTATTAATATTTAAAAAACACATACACAAAAAGCAAAGCTCGAATTGTTTCCTGCATGTTATAGGTCAGAGTTCACGTGTTGTTGTTAATACTTTGATATATACTTGTTCAAGCGCTTTGACAAGTTTAAGAAATGTGATAAGGCCTCAGTGGAATTTATACCTGGCAACGCCCCCTTATAGAATAAGCGCGGTGATCTGGTTAGTAGGTCTATCAACCATTCCCTGTAGGCAAGGATTTGACATTTGTGTTTTGGTTGTAACTGTCGTACTGTAAGATTTTTCTCTTCGATCAGAGATAGGTCTTACGTGGCGGAAGAAGATGGCGGTATTTCAATGGATGGCAGTACTTCTCCTCGTCTGCGGTGAAATATGTAAGTTTAAAGTTAATTAATATATGCGACATTTTTAACTTGTGATTTGCAGTTAATGAAAGAGACAACTCTTAAATGTGAAAGTATCTTGAATATACTTGATACAAATGACCATGTTCACTTACAGTATTTAGCAGTTATTGAAACATTAGGACCTGGCCTACGTGATTTTATTTGTTCTGCGTATGTGTTTTCGGGTAAGGTTCAAATATCCTGTCGACCTTAGGTATATAAGGCAAGTTATCCAGGGGCTACAGAGATCGCAGCGTGTTTTTTTTTACGAGGTTTCATCCCAGTTTGCCACAATGAACCAGCATCGCAGAGTTGTCATATAAGTGAAATACCCTTGAAGGCGACGTTAAACACTAATCAATAAATTATATGTATTTCCATATAGTGGTATTGATGTAATATATTTAGCTCATACCATACGTAATCACCGACTCTATTTGTATACAGGTGTCTTCACCAGTGATTAATGGTATATATTGTACCATTTTAAATCATTGCAGACGTTGTCCATTATTCCGGTCATATTCATGTGTGCAGCTATCAAACAGTATATCTCGTTATGAAATTTTTTCATTAATAACAATAATTAACCCAGCAGTTTCAAAGATCAGATTAGAGTAAAATAGAATAAGAGAAGTTCCGAATACGGAGTTCACGCTGGTTCGGCTGAACTCTGCGATAATCAATAAGCATATACAAATATTTAAAAATGTTTGTCCCTTCTCACCAAAAAATCTGTCCTTACATACCATCAAATTAATGGCTCCTCATGTGAGGTTATCCAGCACCATTAAAGTAATTGGTGACCAGTCAGATCGTCAAAAAGCCGACTCGTCAAATCGAACTAGTCAAACTCAAAAAGTCAAGTCGTCAAATCATGTAGACCAGGCCGTCAAATATGATAACCAACTCGTCAAATAGTACACTTCTATGATAAAATCGACGGACATACCGTAGTTTCAATAAATTATAACGAAAGGGGAATTTACAGATACTACGATTGAATTATATACGAGGTTTTACGAATTCGACTTCTCTCATGATCCTATATTTTATTACAACCTTGACCATGCGCTCTCTCGATCCGATACATCTTACATTGATCATTTTTTTACACTATCATAGACGCTGATGATCGTACAATAAAATCTTGAATCATGGACCTTTACTAAATGTCGAACCCAGTGATTAAAACTGTGAGCTACTGAACAAATGTTGACTCTGTCGACAATCCATATTTAAGATATTTCAGATCAATTTCAATATGAAACCCGTTTAACTTTACCTCTGGTGAATAATGGCGTAAAACCCCAATCCAACAAATCTGGTGAATAATCAATGAACAGGAGTAAATTATTTTTATTTAAAGTTTTATTAAAAACACAAGAAGTGTGGTTGGCATTTTAGGATACAATATATTTTATGTACAAAATAAAAATATTATCTGGTTATCAGAATAAAATTTCTAGATATTTGAATCAGAAGAAAATTGTATACAGTTAAAGTTACACTTTAGTCGGGAGGTGGGCCATTACATAAAAGTGATCTAGATGTAGGCCTATAAAATAATTGTAATATTATGAGTTATCGGCCCTTGGTGTGACAGCGCCCCAGTCATTAGCCCTAAACGACACATTTCGTAATCTTTGTACCCACAGTTTCAGATTCCACATGCTAATTCCATTATATTTAAGGTAAACACGTTAAAATTATCCATGAAACCCTTCATATTGTGTATTTGACGTGTTAGTTGTCATATTTTACGACTTGGCCTACATGATTTGACGACTTGACTTTCTTTTGGGGTTTGACGAGTCGGCTTTTTGACGATCTGACTGTAATTCGATAGAACAAGGTTCTACACAGGCTTTTTTCGCGCCCCATGCAATCTCTACTTTGTCTATAATTAAATGCTTAAACTATTATTAATACGTATATATGTACCATTGTATGTCTTTATATTGGGTTTATAAAGAAAAATAAATAAAATAAATAAATATGTTTAACTGGTGGTGGTGTAACACAGCTGAAATATATGATCTTTACCAACATGAATTCCTTGTTCGGAGTTTTTGTTATTCCAACAACAATTAATGTATGCGGAAAAAAATACGATTCCTGAAAATAGGGAAATTAGGCATTGAGAGATAAATTTACTTGATATTTATAAGTTCACTTAAGATACGGAATCAATAAATCATTATATTTATCTAAGGTGCATCACTTTTTTAAAACTAAAAGTTCTGTCATTATTTAATCGAGACAATTTGATAAATTTAATTTAATAATTTTATCCATATACCAGGTTTGGTAATTTAATAAATGAGTTAATCAGGGTTGTTTTGTGGTATACAGATGATGCTGACTGTCTTACACAACAATGGGTGCCGAACACAAACTTTGGTAGTCCCGAAAATTGGGATACTGGTCATGTGCCGTGCGGCCAAGTTACAGTCCGACTGCCGGAGTTGGCCCCTCAAATATATGTACAGCTTGATACCACCATCAAAGAACTGGTAGGTACAATTTCCGAGAAGCTTATGGAACATTTATGGAAGTCAGTTAACGCCATAATGATTTGGTCTTAAGATATGGTGTTTAGCGTCTCACCAAAGGTTATTTCATTGTGTGACAACTTTGTGTTGCCTGATGTATGGTGGAAAACCGGGAAAACGCTCAGTGGTCCAGTGTTCAACCACCTCAGCTACGGTGCTACGCCTCGTTATTAGTTCTGGATGAACGAATTAATGAATAAAAAAAATATTCTACGAATAAAAGAGATTGTGCCGCTTTTTCTATATTGCGTACGCTGCATTGGAAGCCGATTTGTTGTGATGTCCTGTTTTCCTTCCTGTAAAAATGTACTGTGGTGGCTGAGGTGTTGCCAGTGATGTTGAGGGTGATCTACATGGGATCATGTCATTCCGCCCGCGAGCTATTCCGACCGTTAGATACACTGGTAATTCAGCCCGCTCACATTACAGGCCTTATTACCATACCGCCCAGCTGTGTGCTGGTATGGATATACAACGGCACCCTGGATAGTGTTGGCTTGTATCTCTGTCAAGCTGTGCTTTGTATTCAATATCAATTTATTTATTGTTCTGTTCTGTTTTTAATAATAATACAATGAAGATTCTATTCTTGTGTTATGGTCTAATGAACTGGTGCTGTGAACCTGGGAATGACCGGGATATAGTACTATATCCCAGTGTGAACCTGTGGAAGAGACAAACAGAATTAATGATTCAAAATAATGGCATGCTCAAAGTTAACATGGCAAATTCATAAAATACGCAAGGTATTTAAACGGTATAAGGCACAGCTTGGCAGAGATACTGTATAAGCCAGAGTGATACTGCACCCCCAGAGTGCCATTGTTTATCTAAGTCAGCTGGGCGGTATGGTAATTAGGCCTGTAATGTGAGCGGGTTAAATGACCATAGTTTTTAACGGGCAGAATTGCTAGCGGGCGGAATAGCTGTAATTCGTTTACTTCACCCATTTTTCTGGTACGCCTTCATATGAGTGAAATAACACTTAGTAGGGCGAAACCCCCCAATCAATCAAACAAACATTCCGTTATGATTTCAGATTCTTCCAAACAACGTGGAGCTGATTTTAGGTGATGGTCTGAACCTTGTTTTCAGCGCTGATGCGAGCCCATCCAATTGTCAAGATCCTACCAGTGGAGGTAAATTTTATCTGAAAAACCACACATAAAAATCTTGAAACAAAAAAAAATGTCCGTATTTATTTGAGTCATGCAATAAAAGATTCATTAACGTTGGAACGATTGGGCGCGGTCTGGGCAAATACTTAGGTGGCAGCTTTGAACGGCTAAAACAGTAATACCTGAACTTGGAACTTTACTATCAATAACCGTACTTTGCTTAGCATGTTGTCCAGTCTATTTTCTCTGCTTGATGTAATAATTATGAAAGCAGCTGTTCGAGTTTGGCCGCCATCTTGCTTGCATGGACAGCACGTAGTATCGCAATTCAAACGTGTCTACTGAGCAAGTTACGACTATGTTTCACTTACAAAATTGAGCTAGTGAGGTCACTTTACAAAAAGATTGGAAACTACTAAGTTACCGGTAAGTTCTAACAATTGGAATAAACATTTTTATTCGGCACGTTTCTATATCATTGTATACGGATACATGGACACCTAATAACGATACAGAATTCCGCTGGGGTAATGCTCTGCCATCTGACACACGGGGGCTCAGAACGGTATGATTTGAAAATGTCCCACAGTTAAGATTGCTTATCTTCCTAAATTCCATATACACACATGCATAAATCCTGGCTTGGTTAGCTGATTTATTAATGGTTGTTCGCTCTAAATTTACAATCATTAAACTGTAAGTTTACCATAATATTATTTATGTTCACTCTTCTGTTTTTAAAACCTGTCTCCTGGTTTATAAAGCCCACGAAAATATACACTGTCCACCTGAATCCTACGTTCTTCTTATTTAGGATTCAATTACGACCTTAGACTTTGATATAGGTCCCCTATACCTTTCTTCAGCTGCTCTAACATTTGTTCACGCACAACCCCACAATCCCAGTCTGAGCTTGCATATAAGTACCCGAAGATAAGGGCGCATTTGTGTGTTTATACAGTTATATTTATATTTTAAAGACACTTTTCAGTGTAAACATGTCATTTTGATCAAATAAACACCGTTATGTACTCAAAGACTCTGCATAGTGTATTTGATAGATTACCAAACTTTTAAGGTATGCATCTTTCTAAAGCATATCGTTTGTCCATAAAAGGTATTAAACGATGTTACACGCCCCTTTTTATAACATATATACAATATAGCTTACGTCTTGCGGTAGCTGTAAGCCGCAAGCACATTTTGAAACATTGTAGGTAAGCCTATAGTTTTCACTGTCGACGTTGAGAGTTAGGGAATAACGCCATTAACTAAACACGAGTGGAGAACTAAGCAGAGGAAAGTAATGACGCTAATAAAGACAATTTAAAATTAGAGTCGAATCTTCTCCTACGTCAAGACTTCACCTTTACTGTATTGAATGACCGTCTTTCCTGTGTAGTTTCCTGGTTTCTTACTTCGGGAACCAGCTTCAGGGTATGCGTGGTTATACGTTGTGTGGCATGTACTTTATATACTATTGATAATCGTACTATTGTTTATGGATTTTTTTTATATATATTTTTTTTCAATTCTGAATCACACCGTGCTAATTACAGGGTGATTTGGCACTTATCCAAATGTTGGAGGATAAATGTTGACAAAATGGCCACTCAATACACACAAGGCTAGCATTCTTATTCCACATCGCCTATCCCCGGTTCGTTCCGTTCCCTCCGATTATCAGCTTTTGTATAACGTCTGACCATACTTACAGCAACACGAAACACTTGTATCGCATGCAGATTAACGTATCATGTGCATTTTCCACCAATAAAAATCGACATAGAGCAGGCAACAGCAATGGAAATGAAAAAATAAAATCGAACAATTTAGCATGATAAAATACAAAACAACCAAAGCAACAGGAGAGTCAAAAGTCGGCATAAAGGTGAACTGGCGTCATAGGTCGATCGGCCAGGCCAGCGGCCGCGCTATGGAGCTCACAGCAAAATTACAAATACCCAAGCATTACATACAAGGTCCGTCACTGAAGTTAACAATGGGCCGTTAATACAAATGACAAGGTCAGATACCGCATTAAAAACCAACACTTAGGGACATAACCGAAGTGAGCCACGATTGAATACGAAGCACGCATCACATCACCAACTCAACGTGTAATAAATAAGTAAACAATCAATCGACCTTTCAAATAACCAACCAACCATCTAACGAGCCAACCCACACCGGCAGACTGTTTTAGGTGGGAGTGGCTTATTGGATGGATTCCTGTGCCGTGGTGCTCTATGAGTTAAGGTGTAGCGGGAAGCAGATTTGTCGTTGCATTCGAATGTATTTGAATGTTTTGTGTTGTCTTCTTTGTAACCTGTGGTCTCATAGACTCGTGCCTTTCTCCAGATTGAGAAGAGTACTAGCACTAATGTACTGACAGGCCATCATTGTTGTTCCGCAAAAAAATAGCGCTGGCCAATAAATCGTCTCGATTTTACTACCAAATTACTTAAAATTTAACAGAGAAAAAAAATTATTATACGGTCGAATCAATCTGAAGTTTGTAAAAGGCAGAAAAAAAAAGATAAAATCGTAAAGCTGCACCACCTAATCCCATGTTAACTGACTCGCTACAAAAAGCAAAACGGGATAACTCTTCCAAGGTGAACAACAAGATGGCCAGTCAAAGACTCGACGGCAGGAGTCAAATTTGATTCTCTATTTTAGAATATTGCTGGTCTATGTCGTCGGCGATGGTATCATTCACCCATTGGGCCTACATACCACAAGCCATCAAACCATCAATCAATGAATCAATCAATCACCAATCAATCAAACAAAGAAATAAGCCAACAAATTATTTGAAAATAATAAGTCAATACATTAACAGGGAAGAATGATTCTTCACTTTTTAAAGATATAATTAAAAGAAAGAAATATCAGATAAATAAATATATAAGAAAAGGTTCATCAACAGTTTCAAAACAATGACAATCAGTTATGTTGGTAATCCTATATTTTCACTGCGTTGGCAAATGATAATGGCGTGGAATCGATTAATTTTATTTGACATGAATATACTTTTATTGAATTTGTTTAAAGTTATTATAACTCGAAATAAGCATAGAACTCATATTGATAATTACTTTCGTTCTTTTTTTTTTCTAGAGGTGAAATTCGTAGCGACGTCACCGAAATCATGGTTTGACCCTGATAATTGGTGTCCGGTCTCGCCTGGTGGCGGGAAATGTACTGACGTCGCTTTGCTGGACACAGAAATGGTGCCTTGTTCTTCTGATGACGTCATATTTCCCCTAACGAGCTCCTATTACGTCAACCTGGACAGTGGGTACGAAATCAGCGTCGGTTCCCTACAGATGTCAGGACAGGTGACTAATAAGGCTTGAACATTTTTTGTAGTTGGGCTTATCTTTCAACATAATTATTTTTATACCACATTAGCATCCTTTTCATATTTTATTATAACCATAATGTAACATCTGGTAAACTGCGCTTGGAACCAATGTGAAAAAAAACAAAACAATAAAGAAACGAACTAACTAACAAACCAATAATCCAACCACTCTTTTAATCAATCAAACAATCAATCAATCAATTTTAAGAAGGCCATTTTTCATGACTACGACACATTTCAACGATTTGCAAAAATTATTACTTTTTCCACAGAGTTACAGCTCTTCTTCTTTAGAGACGTTTCTCACCACCGATGTAGGCAGACGTACTTTCCCGCCACCAGCGGCCAATCCACAGTCAACGGTTAAAGTATTGGGGGGTGATAAGTGCAATGACGTCACTGGCTGTGCGTGCGGTAATGACGACAAAAAGGTAAAAAGTCCTTTAATTAAACTTTACTTCCCTGATTATAAGTTCAGCGAGGAATAAGGGACGATATTTCAGCCAGAGTAGTCTCACTTTACCTACACTAAACTGATAATATATTTATCATGTGCCATCAATATTTCATGAACAAATGACTTTTTCTGAACATTTGATGTTTTGCGTATACCCGGCCCAAAGGAGGGAAAGAGTTACACAGAAAAAGGCGAAATCCGGTCATTAAAATGGTGCAGCGATAGTTGACAAATTTATGCTATGATAAACGCTGTTTAATTTCCTTAATTATCCAACAAAACCTGCTTTTTAAACCCTATTTAATTTCCTTATTTATCCTACAAAACGTACTATTACTTGTGTAATTTAAATGCTCTAGTAAATAGACACAGCATTTAAACGTGAACGGTTGGGTTACATATACTTCTAATCTAAGCTGGAGGATGGGCGAGAGCCTCGATCCTGTGTCCTGGTGCTCTCCGAGCTAAGGGGCATCACCGAGGGGATTTGTTGTGGTTTACTGTGTTCGTTTTGTAAATGTCATGTGGCGTCTTCTATGTTGCCGGCTTTGCTTGAGATGGTTTCTTTAAACCATTTGGCTGGAACGCCGTCATATAAGTGAAATTACAGTAGGCACGGCGTAAAACCCCAATCAGTCTTTCGACGAACAGGGAAACCCATGATGTCTCGTGATACTGCACTCGTTCAACCTTTAAGTGTTTTCAGGGCAGGGGACGCTGCCGTAATGTAAAAACAAACCATTGAAAATAGCCCCACGACAAAACTGACGAGAACCATCAGATACGGAAAATTATAAGATGCTTATGTATCACGTCGGTGAGGCACATAGCCAGTCATATGACAAATATAGATTATCACCATCATAATTAAATTAAAGAGCCCAGTTTTTAGATTCTGGAATAAAATAAAATATTAAATAAATACATTTTTAACGCTAATTAAAAGTATAGCTTTATATATTATGTTAACTGGACAATGGACAACGATTAAGAGAGTGAACGCATAGGGGTGAGCTGTAACAATAAACTTACACCAAGTTTCATTATTTTCTGAAAAAAATGTAGGAAAAAAGGATAACGGTATAAGCTGTGTGCATATTTGTTTATTGATTTATTTATTTTTTTATTTATTTATTTATTAGTTATAAATTAATTAGAACATTTGGCTATTTGAAAAGAATAGAACCCAATACCCGATTCGAAGTAGATTTGTGAAATATTCCTTTTTATTCAATGCCCTCTGAGTAATGGCAGCATGTTACAAGCTTACGTTTATGCTGTCGTGCTTAGTACAGGAGGAACTAAATCTTTCCAACACAGCTAATATTTATAGTGATATCACCATATTTAGTTGTGTTTGTGTCACTACATACTGTTGGAATACACCGCCGTCATATAAGTGAAATACTCTAGCGCACGACGTGAAATACTAACAAGTACCCTGTAAATCAATCAATCAATCAATCAATCAATCAATCAATCCTTTTTATTCAAAGGAATACTCCGCGATTATTTCCCTTAGAGCTATGCAATAGCTTACTGGTGCCTCAGTAGTCAGGAATATTCCTTGACATGGGTTTTGTTTTGGAGTGTATATTGTGTCATTTGTTGTTTAGATAAAGGACAAGATCTGTCAATTCCGTAGCCCTAAGTGTGACTCTCCCTTCTGCAGGAAACCTCTTCGACCAGCCGGGTCCTGTTGTGATTTATGTGGTAAGGAAACATACTAAAAAAGTTTAATATTTTGTTAGTTGCTTTAATAGCCACCAGATGGCATTTCATTATGAATGTCCTTAATTAAGTAGGCATGTCCTTGTGTTTAATCCTATCCCACATGCTAGTGAAGAGTCTTTGAGGATATGAGATAATTAAATGCCATCCTTTGACGCAGGTACTTGACGGGAACTTCCTTTGATCGGATGCTTTCTTTGCTAAGGCGAATCAGGAAGCTGATTTGTTGCAGCGACCTGGTTTGGTTCCTGGCGTTCTCGTGATTGTTTTGAGTGATTTTCGATTGTTGTTAATGGCGTCCAGGGTGCTTTCCTTAGCACAAGGTACCAGCACGCTGCTGTATGTGTGATATAAAGTAAAATACTATTAAAAACCCCAAGGAAGCATACAAACTCATCTCTAGACACATCCAAATATCACAGTCCAATCATAGCTTTTTGGAGAGACAATCCTACGTCAAACTGAATGCTGAATTAAGCAATTTGACAACAGACTTTAGCGTACATGTATTTCTCTTAAACGTACTGACAGGGATGGTCAGATTTCAGTGCCTCTGGTCATCCTGCTCATGGAAAGTCGCTGACCATATCACGGTCCTTGTTAGTAACTTGCTGGTAGCAGTGAGGCCAGAACATTTTTACAACACTTCAATAAAACACACAGTATAACCATAAGCGTGACAATCAGTTGACAACTTGGTCTGGGCCAACCAGTAACCATCACTTTATTGATTAGTACAGGTAAGTCAGTACAATTCAGTAATTGATAGTCAATATCACTAGCCAGGTAACCAGTAACCATCACATATGTTACCAGCATGTTACCGAACAATACGTCTTAATTCAGGGCAACCCGGTTCTGAAAGTTGTAAGTAAGGCTGTGTTTTTATTAAATGTTGTAAGTCCGCTTACAAAGTCTTGCATCATCACATTTGATTATCCTATATATGATGGTTTTCTTGGGTGAAAACGTTAGTTTCTATATTTAAAACATTTATACTATATCTTTTACAGGGGCTATTTTGAGCATAACCTACGGGAACGGTTTTCGTTTTCACTTTTTGCGTGACTCGATGCAATCTGATTTCATCAAACCAAAGGTGATGCATTTATAATTTTGTAATTATAATACATTGAATAAAGCCTCTCATAAAGTAATGACCACAAAGATAGGCGAATAATAATTGGTGACATACACTAAATTTGATGACGTCATTTCCTACAACACAGGTCACATTTGCAACCTACCAATATATTGTATGTATGTTTGTAATATTCTGTAAAAATAAATGTTGAGTTTAGAAGATTTATGGGGTTAATTATGCATTGGAATTTATTCAGAGTGCATTGTAATCGAACACGAACCTCCTCTTTCATTTTTAATCTGCATGTATACGAATACACCTGGCATGTTATTTCTAACACCTCACTTCCGATGCTTTTTAAAACGATGCTATGATGGCTTTTGATCTTTCGGAAACCACGTAATCCCGCCAAGGGCGTACAAATACGGACATATTCGTCGTAAATCCCATATATACAATAAGCGAGTCACTATTTTGCTCGCCTACGTATCTGGCACCGTAGAAAAAATAAACAAGTAATGTATCCGTCTGTTTGCTTTAATGTTGCAGGAGACGGTTGGCATTACACTGCTTACAATACATACACACACGCACATACATAGATAGAAGTATTAATTTATCTTCTGTACATCATCAACTATTCAGCAAACTGTTTTTTCTTGCATTCTCAGGCTAATAATGGCAGTATCAAATATATCGTATCAAAGAGGAGTGATACGAACATACAGATGGTTCTAACTGATACAGCTGGGAATAATAGCATACCAGTCGCCAAGGCTATTCAAGCGGCATTGCAGAAAGGTTGGTATGATGTGGCCGACTAAACAATTATCTGAGATCTCTGTCCGTACACAAGAGACGTGCATGGCTCAAAAGGTCTGGAATCATTCTGATATGTAGAATCAAATCATTCTCCCTTCCGTCGAGTCTTTGACTCTAAGTATTGCCTGGGCATCTTGTTGTGCGCCCAATTTTACACTCTGTGCTGTCAGCTAGTAGGTTTATGGCTGGCTTGATGGTACATGTATAAACCTGCGATTTTATATTTATTTTTCTGTCCTTTTAACTGACTTCAAATCAAATCGGTCCTACGACAATTTTTTTCCGTTAATGCTTTATAAGTAAAATTTAGATGATTCATTCTTTAGCGCATATTTTTTTGGCGGAAAAAGTACTACGAAAACAACGAGCCTGGGATATCATTACATTTGTGTTGGTATTCTTCTCAACCTCGAGAATAATACGAGCCTATTTGAATATGGTCCAGAATGAGCCTGCTGATCCCCTACCCACATATCAAAGAATTAACCTTGGCTTCGTTTGATGTTCAACACCACGCAAGAAATTTAAATCTCAGTTACTAACAAGGACCATGATATGGTCAGATGACTTTCTTGAGCACGATGACCAATCGCAACGAGAGACTTTGACGTGGTAACTTTATTTGAAGATTCATCTGTGACATGGAAGACTTTATTTACCGATTTAACTGTGACTTTGAAGACTTTATTTACCGATTCAGTTGTGATTTTGGTACACTTTATTTACCATTTAACTGTGATTTTAACCTGGATAACTTTTTAGATTGTAACGGAAAAGACTATATTTTAATATTTAGACAAAAATGAACATCCAAATGATCCACTGTCGCAGGCGTAGGTGAGATAGATATTAAGTATGCTGAAATTTATCAATGTTGTTTCATGTATTGTAGAGTTTCACCTATTTTGCGTGCTTGCATCCTACACTTTTCAAATGCACAGCTCTATACGTTTTTAAATACATAACAATGTAGATCTCGTAGTGAAATGGATAGTTAACATATATTTGGTCCTTATTAAGAAGAGACATAAATTAGATTAGTATATTTTCTTAATAATATTTTATTGAAGTTTCAATAATATGTGTGCATGAATGTCAGCGAAAATGAAGCCTACTAAATATAATGAGATTATAAGTAGAACTCAACACAGATGTACTAACCGGGATAACAAACATTGTTATATTCCTTCTAGAAATACAAACGACACATTTATTTATAAATGTTAGAGATAGAAATTTGGGTCTTGTAAAGATTGAGTTGAATCCTTTTCAGTCTAGTTTAAGATTTTCCAAATATCCTTCATATAAGTTTTTCTTGTTTTTGAAACTGAGGTTGTTTCTATGTTAATTTGTTCTACTGGTTTATAAATACCTCATCTGAGAGGTATTGTACAGCCAATGACGTCAGATCCGGTGAAATTCCTATAAATCACTGAAATTCCCAAATATAACACACGGTATATAACTACCCGAGTGATGACCGGCTGCAGATCATCTTAAACTTCCGACGACAGCTTTATGCAATACAGCTAGCTCTGCGCGGTGTAAGAGTAGTTTTACTTCTTACTCGAGATCTGTCTTTCTAACGTGACGGCAGCCGCGCTAGTGATTCTATTTTTGAGCAAAGATATTAATAAAAAGCAATGACTGTTTACAAAGGAGTTGAAATATTACATAATAGTGTTTCTGTGATATTATGTCTATTCTTTCAATCATTTCTTTCAGACATCTCCTCAGGTGGATCAAAGTATGGAGTTACCTCTGTGAATCTGCAGGTATCAGAAGGAGCTTTCAATCCCCCCGAGGCACATACGAGTATGTTTAATCTATAAATATTCTTTATTTATCGCGTTTTTAGATAAATTACACTTTCTAGTGAATTTTAGTGACATTGCAAACTAAACACTACCACGAGTCAGGTCGAAATTTCATTTTATTTTATTTATTTGATTGGCGTTTAACGTCGTACTCGAGGGTATTTTACGTATATGATGCATTTGCGTTGCCGATGTATACATGGGGGAAAACCGGGAAGAAATCTCGTAAAACCATCCCGCGATTTCCGCTGCCACCTGAAGACTTTCCGTATATGTCTAAGATCAACAGGGGGATTCGAACCTATACTGGGACAGTGAAATGGGCGCGGCATGTGGTCTTACGCTCAACAAATTGTTCAACGCCGCGGGTCCTCGAAATTTCATTTAATCCTCTACAATTACTTCGCCCTTGATTTAGTAATGAGTTCGGTTATATACCCACTAATAAATGTTCATCCGAAATAATGGATGTCTGTGTACTTTCTTTGTTTGTTCAGGCGGTAAGCTAGGTGGTGGCCAAATTGCAGGAATCGTCATTGGTCTTATTGTTATAGCACTGATCGTCTTAGTTATAGCTTATTTCGTATACCAGCGCAAAACAGGGTAAGTCGTTATTTATTTGTTAACTTATTAAATTACCAATTCTTCTTTGTTTATTTAGTTATGTTACGGTGATTGGTGAAAAAGGAAAAAGTATAAAAGCCAATCACGATCTCCTTAGTAGCAGCCTCCTTGCATATTCATGTTTTTTTTCCAATTGATATAAATATTTAAAATCTAGGTCTTACCTCAAACAATTGCATGGATTTAACTTGTGATTGTTTGTTGATTTGACTTATTCAAATGAATCTTTACCTACATGTAGTTATTGTATTGTCTGTAAGCCTGACGTTTGCTTGGGCGGCTGGTTGGCAGGAGCGTCCTTTGTCGCATCAATAAGCTGATGAGTTGTGGTGTCCTGTAGTACGTCCTGTAAATGTCCTGTTGTGTATTTTTATTGTTCTTTGGGGGTGGCTTCCTTCACCCTAGGATGGCACACTTTCATATAACTGAAACACGACTCAAAACTCAATAAAAACACAATATGCTTCATTGTCACAGAGTGTCAATCCAGAGACAAAAGGAAACATGGGCTCATGCAGGATACGCAATGATGACAGAGAATTTATTTATTTCAATGATGTTTAACGTTGTACTCAAGGGTATTTCTCTTACATAACGACTTTGCTTCGCCGGTGTACTGTGTGTGGGAAGTCGACAGAAACCTCGTAAAACCGCCCGCTATCTCCGCAGCCACTGGAAAACTTCCCTTACTTACTCAAGGTTGACAGGGCGATTCGAACCTATACCGGGAACAGTGAATGCGGCTGAGCAATCCAGCGCTCAACCACCACAGCCGAGACACGCCCCGATTACAAAGTACACCAAAATCAAAATGCTCAGCATCCGAAAAAGAATGCAATAACAAACGAAAGAAAACACTAAAATAATGACACTAGTGACCTTCGATTCGATGAACACCAAGGGTTCTCTTTTTTTCAACAAACAGCATTATGCTTGAGTAAACTATATATGTATTTATAAACATTTTATGCATGCAAAAGTATTATTATATCACAGCCTTTATTTTACTTTTACACAAATATTAATTTTCATGAATGACGCTATTAAGGATAATTTTACAAACGTGACCTTGTCCTGTTTTCTATTCCAGCTCAACTGTTTTAACTGATTGGAAATCGCTGCCTTCTAAAGGTGTCTCCTCGATAAGAGAGAAATTCAGACGTTCTGGTCGATCAGGGAATCCTTATACCGCCTCTATTAGTTTCACCGACCCTACAAACATCAATGCTTCGCTTGATGGCATCGACAACCCAATGTATGGATCAAGAGGGTTACAGGTATGCTTCTTCCACGTGAAAGTCTTTGTGGTTGGTCAATTGGCTAAGTTATGTTGCCCAGCAGGCCGATTTGACCTAAAATGTTTTGTGGTGTCCTTCTGTGTTGTCGGCGTTAGGGTGGTTTCTTTCACCCATTATAGACTGGGACACCATCTAAGGAATGCAAAAAGCTTCAGTACGGCGTAAAGCTCCAGTCAATCAATCAATCAATCAATCAAGCAAGCAAGCAAGCATGAAGTTTTTGATAAATTATTTGTTCCTTTCACTGGTG
>JAVFBZ010139043.1:0-21905 GCA_032466195.1 Katharina tunicata
AGGAGCTGTATGCTCTGTACAGTGTCCACAAGGTTTCGAAGTCAAGGGCAATAACTCAGTAAATACAAATCTGAAAATCCCGAATTTCGATAGGCTTCTTCCTTGTATTGATATAAACCGTCATAGCAAGTTTCATTACCATCCCTCGAGAATCCCGCTCTCTATCGTGTCCACAACAATTGGGGAGGGAGGGACCGACGGACAGGGGTGACGGCAATATACGCTCACATTAATGTGTGTGCGTATAAAAAACTAAAAACTGAATTTTCTGTCAGAATAGTGTTATATGGATGTGTCAATCAGCTGTCATAACTGATCCACCCTAAGATGTACCGAAGCTACACCAAGTCAAACGATAATTAGCCCCGCCACCATCCGCTATTCAAAATCATTCCATATACGGTCATGAACCCGGCGAGATCAAAAAGCTTAACTTGAGGCATACGAGGAAAAATGGCCGGCCTTCCTTACGCTGAACTCGAATTATTGCATGATTTCTCCTGGCTATTACTAGCCTTGAAGTTGAACCAACTTAATGATTTTTATTTCAAAGTAATTGTTTTAGTTTATGCACAATTGGTTAAAATCAAGGCAATCAGAATTTGATGTAAAACCCTAATTTTGAGTGCTTATGTTACTTTAAGCATACCGGTACTATGCCGCCAGTAGCAACATTATTCTGTTTAAGCATACCATGTCGTCAGTCGCAGCGAAGGAACATGATTCTGTTCGAGAATATTGCTTCACATTTCATGGTTTCAAGTTGCCATTTAGGCCTACTGTTGACAAACCAGAAGGTCGCCGTACACAGCATGATTTAAAAATTATATAGTTTGTTCTGTCTGCATGATAATAGACATCTCAATAGTTAACCGATCTCGTCTGAAGTCAAATGTGATTAAGCTTAAAGCCAAACATAATACGAAATAAAACAAAGAGACAATGAGATAAATAAGAATTGTTTAATGAAACAAAATCGGATAGATCAGAGATATAGATTTTATGTGATGAGTTTGTTTTGATCGTATGGTATAAAATGGAATGATACAAAGTTGTTATAAGCCAGTGGAATTGTCGACTGTGGTTAGTCCGGGAAACTTGTCCTCATAAATCCTATATCGTGGGTCACTCAAACTAGCAAGTTCTCTCGTCTCATTATTCCTCGATGAAAACTCTGAACATTTCCTCGCATTCCCACATCGCGTCATTATTATACCCCTTCAGCCCTTCTCCCGGTCAATCCACAATCGCCTGACAGCTGCGCACATTCTCATTTACAGCTACATCCGCTTTGACATTTACAACTCTCTGGTCCAGTACAGCCCGCTCCACAGCTGCAGTTTCCAGCTGTAAATATAAAGTTAAACAAAATCAATAACGATGACACAACATCTGCTATTCATAAGTTTTGTGAAAATATAAATTTATATGGAAACGTCTTTTAGGTTTATTAACAGGCCTATTTCTTTACGAAAAAGTAGGGTAGACAGCTGCAAGTTGTGTATGTAGGTACCAGTATACCCATTATATACCTCAGCAGTACAGTTATTGCAAAAAGTTATTATAATGTTGTTATAAAAGGGTATATATACTACGTAACAATGTAACATAACATAAATAACGGCACAAATACCACAAAGGAAATTGTTTGCATCATGCACGTGTTCACGTTTGTTGAATTGCAAATAAGCTATACACAAATAATGGAATGAATAAAATTGCGTTCAGATCAACGCATTACATTTCGTCGCGTAAAAGGAAACGCTCTATATGAAGAAATTAATTGTATACATTTAACAGGTATATCAATACTTTCTTCAAGTTACACAATGTTTATCGTGGAAATCGGCAGGGGGACTTACAGGAACAGTTGCACGTTTTCTTGCAGCCGGGACAGGAACAATCAGCTCCACATTTACAGCCACTTCCGCAATTACATCCGGCTCCGGAACAACCCGAGGAACATTTGCAAGTTCCGGCTACAAACAACAGAAAAACAACACGTTAAATAACAATTTCTCAATACAAAAAAATATATGTTGAAAAATTAAAAAACATGTTATCAATAAAAATCTTGTGTTTTCTAGATGTCTTTGAATAAGATCATACAAAGTGTTCTGACATATCGGTAAAATATTTCATTGTTCTGGAGCCTAATAAAACACCTAGAATAGCTATTATGTTAATAAACACCTGTCAGGTTGAGATGTTTGGATATTTAGCTTGGCAAACACCATATTGCAGTACCACGATGGAACGTTAAATTGATATCATTTTTGGTATTGAGCGCTTCCAACAAATATTGCTATCAGGTATAATTCTAGTCTACTTGGATGTACGAGTTCTGCCCCGAAATCGTTCTGTTACTTCTAATTGTGTTTTTAATTTCATAAAAACAAATCTATTTAAAAACACAGCGTTCTAAAAAAATGGCCCTTTCAAAGTCCTTAAAAAACAAAATAGCCATGGAATGTTTCTGGCCAACCGTATTGCGTGCATCCTAAAATCTTCCTGAAAGAGTCACGTGACAGGAATGTTAAGGCAATCAGGAATGTTATTGTATGGTTGTGAGGAAATTTTCCACTCTTCTCAGTTGGATTATTGGCACATGTACGTGACGTGAAGAGGACAAGAACTACATTCTTTAGCCTCGATGTTATGAAATTAAACAGGATGTGTTCGTCAATTAAACTCATCAGCGGAAACTGAACAATTGCTGGCGTCGGTTCGGTCCTTCAGGCCGCCATAACTTCAGCAATGTGAAAACATTGTAACAAATAAAACTGACAAATTCTTGTTGACTTTAAATCTGTTATGATATTAAATGAATAGCATTGAAACTATATGTGTTACAAACACGGCGTATCTCTGTTGTTATTGACATAGTGTTGACACCCATTGAAATTAATACAACCATTCAACCATGCAAAGTTCGAGTGAAATCCCTTGTCTTCGGGAGAAGTTTTGAAAATAGTATATGTGTCTTACGAAGAATTTGGAGAGAAATTTGTGATTTATGATTTTTTGCAATTTATCCAGGGGTTTCATTTGGTGTCCGCTTACCATATATCCCCGTGTCAGAGCAGCTAATGTTCAACATTATAAATCTCAAAAAGAGACTGGTTATAGCACCTGTTATCTAGAATTATGTGTCCAGATCACGATCAGCCACAGCTCATTATGATTAAGATATTAAAAATGGTTGATTATTATGTAACAGTTATGTTAAAATAAACATGAACATTTATTCTGGGTCCATGTATTTTATCAAGCAGAGAGAAGCCTGAGGCGTATCATCTTCTCGAGACAAGGCGAGGCCCGACGTAAAACTCTATTCCTCCTAACGTCAGAACGTTGTTGCGACATAAGAATTGCCTAGGGAAGTTGAACATGTATACTATGGCAATAATATTAAAATGATTAATATTGTATCATATAGTTGAAAGACGAATCTCAGATATGTCAATAAAACTAATGTTTTTGATTCAGGTGCAGTCTGTTGTCAGATTTATCATGTAAAGTTTCCACAAAAATGAAGAAAATTATAGTAATGTAATTTATTCTATACACCAAGATGTTCTAATACACGCCTTATGTCACAGTTTACCATAACCGCATCCGACCAGAACATTGTGGTTAGTTTGAATTCGCGCCGAATGTAACTGTGATTAATGTAACTAGATCTCAAACGACAGAGTCCAAATTCATTCATCTGACAATTTTTTTATATTTTTACTTTGAAACACAAATTCAACACGTCGAAAGGCATGCACAAAATGTCAAATGTATGATAGGTCAAGTCAACAGTAAACGATTCACCGGCGTGGATAAATGAAGATGTTTAAATCGCTACGGTTCAGTGAGTCCCCGTCAACACTAGCTTTGACCTAACCACTCCGTACAAGCCTGAGGATCCTCCGTTTACTGGGCTTTTACGCTGAAGTTACGGTTATTTCACTTACACGAAGGCGTACCAGCGCAATGGGCGAAGGAAACCATGCACCATAAGACGCCACAATACATTTACAGGACAAAACAATCGGACAACACAACAAATCGGCCTCTTATAGCTCACAGTAAATTATTATTCACTAATTGAACGTACCAAACGTTGATTCTCCAAACTTTTCATAACGTAAAAAGAAAGGCAAAACAACAGTAAAAAAATAAATAAGTGAATATAAAGAGAAAAAAGAAGGAAATAACGCGTGTAAGCATTATCTATATACGCGTATACATATAGTATAGTTTCTTGAAGCCATAGTAGGTTCAGCAGTTATATCATATGTTCACGATGATGCAGACGGAGTTCAGCCGTTACATCATATTTCACGGTGATGTAGACGGAGATCTGCCGTTATATAATATGTTCACGGTGATGCAGGCGGAGTTCAGCCGTTATATAATATGTTCACGGTGATGCAGCCGGAGTTCAGCCATTAAATCATATGTTCACGGTGATGCAGACGGAGTTCAGCCGTTATATAATATGATCACGGTGATGCAGACGGAGTTCAGCCGTTATATCATAACAGTGCCGATGCAGACGGAATAAACACAATCATGCAGCGTACACCATTCTCATACGGAGGTGGTGTTTCACAGCCTATATGGAAGCAGGGTTAAACACGCTCGATATATTGATTTTCACAGCAGAGAACTCACTATACGTATTGAAAGAGAGTAAATGTAAACGGCAGAGGAAGCAAATACCCGACCGAGATAGGCCTATTATCTTGTTTTTTCTCTGTGTACCTGTACTGGGAATAGCAGGGACACATGGGAAGCAGTTTTAGCTACTGAAATCTTCAACTGAGGCGTAAAACTTAGAATTATTGCCCTCCTTACAGTGCTAGCAGTGGGCATGACAGCACCACAAGACATTTTAGTAATGAGAACCAGAGCCGATTTAAGAACTAATTAAAATTTAACGTAATGAACATAACATTTCCTATTTAGTGTTATCTGCATAAAACAAATAATAATTCATCCATATAGATAAATGTCGTGGGCACTATGCTTATAATTTGCTATATATGTTGTTGCTATCTTTTTACGTTGTCATATTGAAATGGAATGCTTACATTGTTGGTTTAAACATTTTATTTGTTTAAATATTTTAAAATAGGCCAACAGAGAGAATTGTTCATATCTCTTAGAATTAAAATAAAAATTAACATGAGAGAAATGTTAACACATAAATGGATAAATAGGCCTACTATCTGTGGTAGTTAGAGTTCATATCGTTAGGCCTACCACGGGCAAATAATAAGACAGAAAACATAAATACAAGGGCAATACAAAACAATATAGGCCTAAACGGACTTACTTTCAGCACAGTTGCATGGATCAGGCATCTTGGTAGATTTTTCAGTGGTAGACTCTTTATGTTAGACGTTTATCCTCTTCGTTCTTCAGCCGCTTGATTATTTAAACCCAGACGTGTCATATATATTTACACGAGAAAATTCGTGCCGTGTGCAGAAAGCAGTCAGACTCGTACATTTATTCCCTGTGTAAAATTTAAGTGTCCTGTTGATTAGACTAGGAATTTCTGACATGTAAGTGTTACAGACATATTAAGTAGCAAACAAGGTCTTATTAAAACCTTTATTTTCAATATTTTGTTACTGCACAAAGTTAAATACGTTAGATCTGACAGAAAAATGTACCAGACATTGTACGCCATAATTAGATTTGATATGGCGGAATTGGCCTACATTACTTTGACCCACATGTGGGATGTAACAGAGATATACGATGTTATTCAGCAATGTTATTCTGCGAGCCGTGTGCAATTCGGTTATAGTGCCGTGTGCAATTAATCGGTCTTAGCATGTCACCGTGAATTCTGCCTCACTGTCAACTTCTATTTCTGGGTCAACTTAACTATATCAAATATATATCCTCTTACACTTTGTACAATATTACGTGGAAAAATTTATTTTTATCTGAATTAGTTATCAACGAAATTTATCAGTGCCTTGTAACATAAATAAATTAACACGTAACGAGCAGCATAATACCATGTACTATATAAACATTTTCCCTCTCGTCTCTCTGAGTAAGATGTTTCAACTATATTTTGCTCGAAACATTTATTTATATATGTATTAAATTTTGGGAAATTGCAACTGTCTTATTATAGTGTTTTATTAATACATCAACGATTTTCGATGACTATCCTTTTTCATATAGCTTAAACATAGACATAGACATCAGCAGCTTATAATTCCCTTTACACTGCGTTTATTGCAACTTTTATACGTCATACAATAAAGAGTAGCCTTCAGTCTTTAAAAAATCCATTCCACATTGTATAACAGTGTAAGAAATTAAATCAAATGAGTCATGCACATGTATCATTAAATACTACATTAGGAATGTATATTTTTTTCGTGTAAAATATCTGAAAAAGGGCGGCGTTTTCTTAAATGCTGGCTTTTATGATTGGAGATGAATTCAAGGGTTGGCCCCTAAATAACTTTTATGTGAAGAATTGGTGATGCCATCGTGTGGTAGAAAATAAAATTAAAAAAAACTTATGAAAGCCATGCAAAATCACACTTTTGTAGAGTAGCCTGACAACTCCAAAGAAAGAAGTTTTATTAAACCATCTTCAGCGTCAACATTAACAGAGACCATACAATGTATATATAACAAAGATATGCAAATTAACATTCATATGTAAATTAAAGTTACAATCTATTGGGTAACAGGAACTTTGCTAAAATGGCAGGTACATAGTATATATTGACAGTTATTATAAAAACATTAAGGCGTATTAAGAAATGGGTAAATGAGTTCTTATCTTATCTTCATACATTAGAGTATAAAATGTTATGTAATATGTGGATGCAGTTAAACCCATACAAGTACAGTTATGTGTACATTAAGTGGCATACATCATTAAAACAGCTCAGATATAAGGTGATCAGGGTACAATTCTAAATGAAGGGTATAATAGAAAATTAAAGTTTTGAAGGTATAAAATATATTCATTTGTACGAAAAAACATATCGAAGGCAACTAAAAGTGGGCATGGTAGTTAGGAAATTGTAAGGAGAAATTATAAAACATTAAGGCATATTAAGAAGTGGATAAATGTGTTCTTAGCTAATCTTCAGGCTGTAGAGTATATTAAATGTTATTCAATGTATGTGCCAATCTTGATAAATCCGATCTTGTGTTCAGAACTAGTCACCATGCACAGGAGGTTTACTCTGGTTGTATACATGTATGTGCATGCAGTTAAACCCATACATACCAAAGCACAGTTATGTGTAGAATTTCGAATATCACACTTTTCACACTCTGCTTGGGGATTGATTAATTGGTTAATTGGTCGATTGATTGATTGATTGTTTGCGGGTTTGCTTCATACTTAAGGCTATTTCACTCATTTGATGGAGTGCAATCCCACTGGGCGAATGAAACCACCCTCAACGACACTGACAGCAGACAAAGGCGCCACAAGACAAGAATAGGGACTCAAACTAAGACTCAGCAACAAGTCGGCGTACTGATGCCCCATAGCTCCGAGAGCACCAGGGTACAAGTAGATGCGATCTTGATAAATCTGATTTGATAACAAGTCACCACAGGAGGTTTACCCAGGTTGAAGTACGTGCAGAGTACTGTATCGTTAGTAGTCTACTACATAATCCTTATATACGATACAAGGAGCTCTAGGCAACCAATATATTTATTCAAAGTTGGAAAATAATACTTTTTTTTTCGCTTTGGGCAATTGATTTGGGCAATTGGTACCAGCAATAAAGATGGTATGCCAGCTTCTTCTTCTTGGAAGAGGATCCCAATTTGTTAACTTGTCCTCCCATTGTATACTAGGAAATTCAAGACTTCAATAGGTGTTTTGTGAGATTTCATTTATATATCATAAAATATTTTCTTGAATGAGTGTATTGAATATTACATCGGTGTGTATATGTATTGTTCGACTACTAAATTTTGTGTTTATTTCAACTCCGCGGACAGCAAACAATTCTACACACAGAGTTATGGTTAACATATTGTTCACGGCTTGTTTACTTATAGAGCGACTACTGTCCATGCATGTACTTGTAAAAGGGTCATAGTACAACGTTTTATAAACCAATTTATTACCTTGCGGTTGTATAGTGTCGTGTGCAAAACTCGTGTTGTTGAATGGACCCGATATGAGAAGTGGGTGTGTTTGAGAAAAGGTTAGTCACGTGATGTATCACCTGTGATAGATACACGCCTTATACTTTAGCCCTCTCACGGAATGCACGTCATGGAATTTTCCATTCTACTACTGCAGAATTAAACGCTTGGTAAACGGGCCTGTCTGGTACAGTGAAATCATCAGACTTTGGTGCCAGGATCCCTACAGATTTAAATACATTTTGGTAAATCAATCTTTACGACGCTTGTTTGCTGGGGCTTCCTGTGTCATGGTGCTCGCTGAGCTATTTCATCAGGAAGCTGACTTGTTGTGACATCCTGATTCGAGTCCTCGAGGCATGTCGTCAAATGGGTGACATAACATAAAGTATGACGTAAAACCCGGAATCAAATCAAACAAAACGACCAGTCTATAAGTTTGCCATTAAATTCGAATAACAGCTAGATTTCTCCGGGCTCGTACAAGCTTTGTACCCAATGAATAATTTTTATTTTAACGTAACTGTTTTAATTTTTGGACAAACATTAAATCTTGTAAAAATCAAGATCAACGGAATTAGTTGAAAAATCTATATTTTGGGTGCGTATGTGCCTTTAAAGTAACATAAGCACTAAAAATTAGGGTTTTACAACAAATTCTGATTGCCTTGATTTTAACCAACTTTGAAGTTTGTGCATAAACTAAAACAATTACTTTGAAATGAAAATTATTAAGTTGGTTCAAGACTAGTTATAGCCAAGAGAAATCATGCAATAATTCAAATTCAGCGTAAGAAAGGCCGGCCATTTTTCCTCGTTTGCCTCAAGTAAAGCTTTTGATCTCGCCGGGTTCATGACCTTATATGGAATGAGTTAAGCTTTTGAATAGTGGATGGGGGCGGGGCTAATTAACGTTTGACTTGGGGTAGCATCGGTACACCTTTGGGTGGCTCAGTTATGACAGCTGATTGACATATTCACATTATAATATTCTGTTTTAGTTTTTAAGTTATTATAAAACTTTCCTTACACCTACAAATTTTATGTTGGAATGATTGGAAAGCCTCGAACTTGTACTTCTTGAGGAAAATATCTATTTTTCATGAGATTCTGTGATAGTGCAAAATTCAGAACTTTTGAGTGCGTATGTTACTTTAATATATTGATGCAAAATGAAGTTTTTTGTTTTGTATTAAATGATTTTTTAAGATGTCCGTTTCTTGGCACTTAATTAGAGACTAAATGTAGGTATTTCAGCAGCTTCATTCCGTCGAGATGTCTCACCTAGTTGCATAATATATAAAATGATATACATCAAATCTGCATAAGTCTAAACACAGAGTCTGTCGGTTACGTTATATTGTCTTTGAAATAATGAAGGCCTACGCCAGCAAATTGTATACAGGTATCTCGAGCTGTAACATACAGTAGGCCTACCAGCGAAAACAGGTAGTACCCTAATTCTTCAACCATTTCACCCCCTCCGAGTGGGTTTAGTATATAGGTTACATGAAATTAGACCACAAGCAAAATTGGGAAAGGGTGTTATAATCATAATTTACTATTATAGCCTACTGTATAACTTATTAATAAGCCTTTGTGCCAGAGATTTAACAAGTTAGACTGACTGAAAGTCTTATTGTTGCAAAAATCTCAGGGGGTGAAAAGGTTGAGGAATTAGGGTATTCATAATTAAAATCCAATGCTCTGCTGTTAGGCAAATTGACCGACGTGTTTCATGGTGATTGGGCCGTCATATAAGTGAATTGCTCTTAAGTTAGAACGGCGTTAAAAACACTCCTACTGTTAGAAACTGGCAGGTTGGTTACTATTAATCAAGTCTAGCCACTCATAAATTCATAAACAACACCACTATAACTGTTTATTATACGCTTGTTTATTGGGTGTCAGTACTCGAAATCCAGTTTCTGTTTCCAACCAGGTTTGGGCGCGCACATTCAACCAAGTCGTTATTGGCTTCGCTTTAATGTGACTCTGCATAAAGTATAAAATATATACATATTTAATACAGCTAAACAACAATTCGTCAACATGTTAAAGTAACATTTGTATAAAACGGTTAATTGATTCACTTCGGTGACGGACCGTTTATGTAATAATTAGGCATTTTGAAAATTACCTGTGAACGCCATAGAGAGGCCACTGACCCTTGACCTGACCAATCGTATCCTTGTATCTCCTTTCCTACAGATTTATGGCTTATCCTGGTACATTATTCGTGGTATATTTTCTGAGACGTTTAGTTTTTTAAAACCGAACTGTGGATTCTTCCCTGTATTTCACCATACACCGGCAACGCAAATGGGTCAAATATGTGAAATACCCTTGAGTACGACATTAATCGTCAAGCAAGTAGGGCCTATATCAACAAATACAGAGCATTGAACTGATAGAGCCTGTTTGATCGTAAAAACTCAGTTAAAGTCTTCTATACAGCTGTGTCACTTCACTGAATAAAGTTCACTTATGCCTTCAACTTTTCTCAACCCTTATGGAATAATGCCATAACTCCTTCCCATGAAAGTAGATATTACGCCATTTCTTTTTTCATTTGAGATATACTTAGTGGACTATATATTTCTTGAAAAATGACGTTTATTTGGACGGGTTTTTGTATTTAATGATGTTATTGTAAGATACTCGTGCATGACACTTATTTAATTAACGAGACTTTAATTAATGCAATGTAATTCAGCAGTTTCGTTCCGTCGAGATCTCTGGTTTATTTGAACAATATATAAAATCATAAACATAAAATCTGCATATTGTTTGGTGGATGTTTTTCATATTCTGTATACCTTTTTCTTTTTGTAGTTTGTATGTGCGTTTCTCATTAAGCAATAATGAGACTGCATAGTTATAAAGGTGAAAGATCGCAATGGTCACCTGTAACATTTCTGCTACTGCAGGCTGTCTGTTTGTAAAATTTTGTAAAATCATACCGACAGTACAGGGAACTTAAACAATAGCCTATTTAAAATGAACCAACAAAAGACCAGTTAATAGCGGGAAAATTTAACCTAGATAAAGGTTCACAAAAACTGAAAAGAGTCCGGATTTAACCGGTTGTTTAAACGACTCCGTTAAACTCGTGATGACACGTGGTCCCTTATTAAGGTGTGTAATTCTAACATGGGCCGCTCGTATACCTTTGTCGAGATCGAGAAGAATGTCATAACTTAAGTATGGGCCAGGCACCTTTGTTTATCTCGTGATACTATTTCTGCACAAAAAGTGCGTTGGGGAATGAACCGTCTCAATTTTACTACCAACGGATTTAAACCATTTGTAAAGTCAGTAAAAGGCAGAACATTAAACATATAAAATCGTGAAACAGTTCAACCTAATCAGCTACACGCAAACTGCACGCAGGGATCACCAAGTTCACAACAAAATGGCCAGTCAATACCTTAGTCGACGAAGGTTTGGGAGAAAAATTTGATTATCTATTTTAGAATGAGAAATGGCAGAGAAAGTGAAGGCGCGTACGTGTCTGTTGGTACACGTATACTATCTGGTCATATTATTTTGATTTCAACGTGGATTTATCTAGGCATATTACCGGTATACGTTTAATGTGCATGCGCATGGACAACGGTGTAAGTTTATTCACTGAAGCGATGTGCGATAATCAACCAGAAATTTAAAACAACCAATAAATGTAGTGCTCTTTTTTACGTTTCATATGTAAGTTTGTGATGATTTTGAAAACAATTTCACATGTAGGGTATGCAACTTATAGATAGTTTATATTAAAAAAATATCCCAGGTATTGTAACTGCATCCTCCGTCTTTGTGACTGGTGTAGTTTGTTGATGAAATGAATAGTAACACTCTGCCAAGTTTCAACTCCTATCATATACAAGAAAAGTGTCTTTTTTGTTGAAGAGGACTGACTGAAGTGTACTGAAGGTTATATAAACTTATTATCTTATATTTCAGAACAGCTTGATGATTTCAAAAGTGTTCAACTTCATACTTAGGTACTTCACTCAAAGGTATTTCCACGACTAAGCGTTTCAGTTGTAGGGTGGTATAACCTGGTGAGAAACCTCGTTGAATCCACCTGTAATCTTGGACTTGCCTAATATACCCGAGGTCGACAACGGAACTCCAACTGGTACTGCGAGTACAGTGAAGGGGACTCAGCAGCCGAACTCTCAATTAAATCAGCCTCGGTTCCGCCCACATATAAAGAGGTATACCCGGTAAACAACAAAGTGGGCAATAAATGACAGCAACTATTAAGACAGTTGATAGTTTTTACTAAAAGCCAAGTCTCTGGAGCAGTTGGATTTCTGGCGGTTGGGAGTTGAAAATTAAGATTGATTGATTAATTGATTGGTGTTCAACGCCGTGCTGAAGGGTATTTCATTTATATGACGACGATGTATTGTGTATTCACTCTAGTTTTTTTGCTGTTGGAAAGATAATGTTCGGCGACCTCCAGTGCTAAGTATGGCTGCACAAATATAATCTGGAAACATATTCTGCCAGCCAGAGGGCTAGAACATTTAGTTCCTCTAAAGATAAACGCTGTTTAGCTACAACTAAGTCACATGCATGGCTGGTATATAATATAAGGAACAACGAATAATAATATGCCGATAGGCGCCCATGATTCAAACGGATTTGGAAGGTCGTCAATACATGCAGACTCTGGCATTCAATTTAAGGTCAGTCAAGGTCACCGAGACATAACTTGTGGGACTAAGTGCTGAACAAGTACAAGATTGTAAGGAAGCGGTTACACTTTTAATTTTCATAAAAAAAAAATCATTTATAACTTTTGTCGACAACGTCACGCTCAATCCAATTGAAAATTATTTACTGGCTTTGTTGAAGTCAAATTGTCCACCGTTTCCTGACTCTTTGGTAAATCAAGCATATTCACACAAAAGAAGAGAAGAGAAGATACCTTTGGCACAAGAAGGCCAATTTGTGGCTGCCATGGCAACCATTATGTTGCCACACAGGCAACTATCAGTGTTTATGTTCATGTTTTAGTTGACATTTGAAAAAATTCTGGACAAAACTAGTCTGGACAGATGACTCAAAAGAAACTGGGCGGAGCGCACACGCTGGTGGTCAAAGCGCATTTTAGAATGGACCAAAGAAGTCAGTAGGCACACTACTAATAACTTTGAATTTGACCTAAAAACACTAGAAAGTATGTACACAACTTAATATTTCAAAGGAATTTTATCTAAAAACTCAATTTCGAAATTAGTTGGACATTTTTTTTCTGAATGGCATTTCATAGACCTATATATAAACATAAATGGTCATTATAGAGCCCGTGTCGTGGCTCAATTTGTTGAGCGTTTCGACTGTTGAAGTTCGAATCTCCCTGTCGATATTTGTTGTACTCAAGAGTATTTCACCTATATGACGACTATCTGACTTTTCGTTACCGGTGTATGTTGGATAACCGGGAAGAAACCTCGTAAAAACCACCCCGCGAACTCCGCAACCACCGGAAAGCTTCCCTTATATACCTAAGGTCCAAAGGGGGAACGAACCTATTCCGGGCACAGTGAAGGGGGGCTCCGTAGTCCAACGCTCAACCACGGAGCCTCGGCGCGCCCCCACCTCCCTGTCGACCCTAGATAAATCAATCAATCATTTAATTGTTACGAAGTTTCCTCCCGTTTTTCCACCATACACAGGCAACGCAAAGTCGTCATAGATAAGTGAAACACCCCTGTGAGCAACGTTACAGACTAATCAAATATATAATTTAATTAAAACTTATATTTTGATTCACTTTGCACGAGACATCTTTAATTAACAACAAAAAAACTCAGTGATTTGACATTGACCCTTGAACCTCTATTCGTAAGTCGAATGTTTGTGGTTCTACGTGGCTCTAAGTTTTGTTGTTCTTTTATTTCTGTGGGACTAAGCTTGTAGCCCAACTTTAATTTCCACCGTTCAATTAGCGACATAGCGTTTTAGGGATTACCATCACGAACTTTTTGGGCACAAAAACCACATTAAAGCTTGTTTGAACTTGGCACAATTAGTTCATCTGTATCCATAGTTAAATCGAAATCGGATATTATTAGGGACAAAAGTGTTCATGTCAAATAGAAAAACAAACTCGAGTAGTAAAGGGGTGTTATCTGGTTAAGCCGATTTCACCAAGAAAAAAGGTCCAAAAGAAGAACCAATAGACGACTGAACCCGATAATTTGTTCTTCTATATTTCAACAATATAGAGATAACGTTAAAACAAGTGCCTATGCTTAAAACGTTATCAACTTACACTAAGTGACTTAAAGGTTGTCCAACCTACATTGATGGGAGATACTCACGACAGAAAGGTGCCTGGCCATTTGTTTTAAGGTAATATCGACCAGGACTGACCACCACTTGGTGTGCATTGTAACCCATCATCGGACAGCCCCCTGGCGGACAACTCGTACATTGACCCAGGTAAAATTTCTCCTTGGTAGAACATGGATAAGCCAGGAATTGGCAATTCTCGCTGACGATGGATTCAGTGAAGAGAATAGTGGCTCTGGTATGACTGCAGTCGACCGTGTGGACAATATCTAAAGAAAACAGAATGAACTATTTTAGTGTATAGGCGATAACAACATTTGGACAATCATATTTCATGTACCCGTACAATTGCTAAGATTTAATTATAATCATCGAAATCAAGTTTTTTTACTATATCAAATATAAACTATTTCAGTTTAATTGTATTTGTAAGTTGACATTTGGAATTAAATAATTGGATGGAATACAAAATAAGGAACAAATCCGAAATTTCAATGAATATTTTGCTTAATAAGTATAAAATAGCTCACCACATCTACAGGATATATTGAATTGGCTGTTCAAAGGAGATTTAATCCTTGTCACAGCTTTAACCTAAATTTAAAAACAGCAGCACAGAACAACACTTTGACATTGCCTTAAGAGTTTTGTCCCTTTGACAATTTAGACCCTACCTTTAAAGTCGAGTTTGAAGATTTCTTCTGCACCTGTTAACAGTGGTTTTTGTGGACATCCTGGTTGTTGAGTGCCGCCATTAGGATAGAAGTCCACATGGCCCATTTGTTGTAGTGTTCCGAACCCTATAGAACAAATAGAGCAGTTAAAATCCTGCAACAGCGTTATTTACTATGTTACTGCATTTTCTATACGACGAAGACAGGAGTGTTTTGTCAATTCTTAGACACCAGTCTTCCCATGCTTATACGATGAAACAAAAAGTTACATCGGTCTTTAGAAATCAAATTAAAATCGTCGTAGGATTGTGTTTCTTGATCTGTGTCACCGAAACCCATGAAAGACTTAGTTATAGATGGCTTATTACCAATGGTAGCTCACTTCGGTTATCTCCCTTAGCGATTTGGGAAGGTGGTATCTAACCTTGTGCGTATTGACTGGCCATTTTGTCAGCCTATATCCCTAAAAAGTGGGTTAAGAGCCAAATAACCCCGTAATTAGCACGGTGTGATTCTGAATGGAAAAGTGATATCAAAATCAGTAAACAACAGTACGATTAGCTGCTGACATGGAAATAGTCCATGACACACTAAGTATATCACGTGCAGCTTAAATCGGGTACCCGAATTCGGAAACCAGACAAATACACAGGCAAGATGGCTATTCAATACATTAAAGGTGAAGTCTTGGCGTAGGAGAAGATTCGCCTTTACGTTTAAATTGGTCTTAGTACCGGTATGTTTGTTTGCTTGCTTGGGGTTTTACATATAGCCGGTATGACTATTATTAGCACAAGAAACACAGATTGTAACACAACATTGTCATAGATAGCGTTTTATTTACCCATATCTATTAGTGCTACGCCATCGGAGTGTATTGTGTCCACAAATAAAGCATCAGATAGATCCAGTCGGACAGCAATGTCTGTCTTCTCGAAAAGAGGGCCCGCGGGATCCAGACCTGTGTGGAGAGAAAAATGGTCGGTCACAGTGCGAGAGACATTTATGACTTGCATCAATAATGAACATATTTTCAAACTTGGGCGAAAACTCAATTTTTTGTCAATATGATTATATCCAGCTCCACTGGAATCACAGCCGTTTCTTCAGAGTCTGATTCATTGCGACGTTTTCCTATTGGCATATTATGACGGTTTTTAGTAAATATAAAATACACTATATACCTGTTATTCTTCCAATTCCGGGCAAGCGATGACCAACATACCCAGATATATGCGACCCCAAACTATGACCAATCAGATGAATGGATTTCAGATCGAGACCAAACTGGTTTGAGAGGACCCGGATGAGATTAGCTATTATGGCGGCTGTTACACGAGTGTTGGCCACGGCTTTAGGATAAAATGTTTTCGCTCCCTCCTTCCAATCTACTACTATCACATTACAGTCCTCCTAGACAACATATAATAATTTGAATACATTTTGGTTGAATTGATAAATGGATCTGTCAAGGTTTTTCACCAAAATTGAGCTGCTTAAAGTTAAGTAAGAATGATTTGAAGATTTATAGAGAAGAGAAACTTTTTCGGAAGCACGAGTATGTTGCGTTTAAAATCAAATAAAATAAAACTGAGTGGAATTGGCTTTGTTCTAGTTGTCTTTACCGTTTGTGTACTGGGCGTTATTCAATAATGGGCTGTAGCCAATCTTTTAAAATCGGAGTTGGACGCTGAATCTAAATCACCATCCGAATACTATCACAGCCAATGACTAAGTGTATTGAACAAGTTGATAGTAGCCACCAAAATAAATTGCAAACCTTTTTAAGGAACATTTGGGTCATGTTGACGACCCAGGCCACACTTCCGCTGCTGACATAACCGTGGGTAATGAGTTTGGTAAGTTTCTCAGCGTCAAAATTCGCCACGGAGATGGAGTCTGCATTGTTTTCATCCAGAATCTTCCCGCTGTCCGGAGAATCTCGAGTGAACAACCGAAAGGTTACGTGCACGTCATCGGGAGATTCCGGTAGGTATTTCCAGGCATTATCAAATGGCGAAGAGTCATCGAAACATCCCACGTGATCATAGCAGGCTTTTTTTGGGCCACTAAATAAAGCTGAAAGGTCATTAAAAATTGCTTGCTAATTACCAATGTGGATGCAAGTCGTCATTTTAATTTGCCGACTCAATACAACTCCTAAATCCTCAATACAAGCCTAAATCGTGGTCATGTTGGCTTGAATCGCAGTCGTTGTGTATTGTAAGGAAAACGTGTTGCTTGTTCATGTAATACATATAATTCTGGCAAGTAGGCCAGTTTGAAGCCTATATTTAGTCTCGTGATTTAACTACATAAATCGGATGGAATGGTGCACTTAGTGCAAACAATCGTTTTAACAATTCAAATCAATGTTAAGGTTGCCTTTGACCAAAAACTGAAAACAAACGGAGTCATTTACCAAAGAATAAGAATGATTTTTACAAACCTCCGGCGACCCCGAAAAGCAATACGATAACCACAGTGGTAAGCGCCATCCTGACTTAATGTATCCGCCTCGAGCTGACAAATGTTAGATCTATTTAAAACTGTTAGCTATCAGCAATCAGAGGGTTTAATTCTGTCTTATCTCACACGCTTTGATCACACCTTGTTTTAGTCTTATATATATATAATATAAGTGTATTCAAACATATGAAACAGATGATTTTTCTTAAAGATATCTAAATGGTTAATCTCTTGATGGGTATGACCAGATGAGAACTCTGATTTAGCATTTAATCCACGATAAGATAATATATTATTTCCTTATCAATTTTATCTAAAAGGTAAAATTGATGTAATAATCAATGTTACATCTATGAAATTGTATGAAGTGACTAATGAAGTGCCTCAGAATGGTGCAAAACACCGAACACATAAACAAGATAATACCAACAAAATAAAAATAAAATACAGACAGTAGGAAAAGAAATTGGAATGCTCTACAAAGAATTGCAATATCATTTAGCCTACATTTTGACAATTTTTATGTTCACTGCTTTATCAAAGATGTAGTTCCATATGGACATTTCTCAAGGCATCTGTTATAAGATATATACAAACTAAGAACATTGGCAGAAATAAAAACTAGCACTGCGAAGAAAGGCTATCAGTCACCGTGTTAACAGGCTGATCAGCTTCATATACAGATGGATTTCGCTGTGGTTTTAACCGCCATTGTGCTGTCGTTGTCCATTAGTACAAACGGTAAGACGAAGCGTTCATTATTCGAATTTAATTCCTTACAGTGTATTGATAGTTATCTGTCTGGCAGCCATTACTTTTTTTCCTTATTTTTCTTGCTGTATTTTAGTCTACCTTTGTTTCAAAATAGTGACTATTGTGGACTATGACAGACGGCAGTTTAGACTTCGGGAACGACAGGTTCTTGTTTGTAAAACGCAACGACCTCTACTAGTTTATGAAGAACCAAATGGTACACAGGCCTCAGGGATTTATATGTGGGGGTGTTTGGACCTGAATCGTCCATGAACTCTTTGGCGTAAAACCAAGAAACCATTTTTTATTTTTTTATTTTTTCAATATAAGAAGCAGAAAGAGCACCCTTTTAATTTTAATTCAGCGGTTTATCCTATACATCAATCAGCTTAACTGAAACGTAGCAAATAAAGATGATTTGTTTCTTTGATGTACAGCATTCTTTTCGAGCCCTAAGAAGGTTTGTTATGACAATGTTGGATGTTTCGATACCTCGACTCCATTTGATAATGCCTTGAACTATTTACCGGCTTCTCCCGATGATGTGAACGTGGTCTTCCACTACTACACTCGCCAGTCACCGCAAAGCGGGAATATTCTGGATGAGAAAAATCCAGGTACCGTCGCAGATGCGGATTTTGACGGAGAGAAGGACACTAAATTCATCATCCATGGTTACGAAGATCACGGCGACGCTCTTTGGGTTATAAATATGACACAGATGTTAATCAAGAAGGTTAGTTTTCATTACCTTTATAACTCTATAACCATTGTCTTCTGAAACTAACAAAAAAAAAAACTCCAGGGAATTAAGGGCATGTTTTTTTCTATTATTTGGTTCTCGATTTTTTTATAAAAAAAATTCGGGGATATTACCCTTTTTAAATTACCGTTTTAAAGAAGAAAATCAAACTTCAATAAATAATTTTCTTAAGATTGGCATGATGAATGAGAACAACCTCATGTCCCTTGTATAAAATTAATTCGCTGTTTCCAGGAAGACTGTAATGTAATAGTAGTTGACTGGCAGGAAGGGGCTAAATCATTTTACCCTCAAGCCGTGGCCAACACTCGTCTAACAGCCGCTGTAACAGCTAATCTCATCCGGGTCCTCTCTGACCAGTTCGGTCTCGATCTGAAATCCATCCATCTGATTGGTCACAGTTTGGGATCGCATATATCTGGGTATATTGGTCATCGAGTGCCCGGATTAGGCAGAATAACAGGTATGGCGCAACCATAGCATCACGATGATGTGATATAAATAACTCAGGCCTATTATGGGACTGTGACTTTGTTTGAACATGTTTTCCAGATGTATTTATCTCTCCAATGAAATATAAATTAAAATCATCAAAGTGGCCATCAACACTTTTTCCGTTCACGGTGCCTGACTGAGGGTCGTGGGCTCGATTCCCGCAAAGGTCTCAGTCTGCAAAATTGTCTGAACTAGCGTCTGTCCAGTTTATGATTGTTATCTAAAAAAAACGTGACTTTAGGTATAAATTTATTTTTTAAAAGCCATGTTCCCTTGTTTTCCAGGCCTTGACCCTGCTGGCCCTCTGTTTGAGAAGACTGATAATGCCGTAAGATTGGATCCTTCAGACGCCATTTTTGTTGACATCATTCATTCAGACGGAATTCCTCTTATCGATCTAGGTAATAACAGGATAAAACACAATTTTTGCTATGATAATTTGGCATTTAAAAACATAAAAATGTTGTATTTCAATATAATATCGTCTTGTCCTGTTTATATATAGATTACCAGAAAAAGTCTCGTATTGTTCGTGATTTGTCTGATATGAACTAAATAATATCGATTGTTAAGTAGAACTCAATAAAAAAAATAAGCTAAATAAAGCTACCATTGAGCTGAAATGATCTATACAGGAACATAATTATGTTATTCGATCATAATCTTTCAGGATTTGGTACGACACAAGAATTAGGTCACGTGGATTTCTACCCAAATGGCGGAACTCAACAACCCGGATGTCCAGTTCATACTTTCGTGAAGGGTATCAGCGAGATTTTTACACTACACTTTAAAGGTATTCAATTACGTATAAATGCCGAATCTCTACCAGAGTTATCGTTCCTTATAGTCTCTTTTTACATCTGTCAACGTCTCAAATTTTTACAAGAATCTTAAAAACGAATTTTTCCAATATAAGCCAAGTTGTTGACAGTATAAATTCATTCTTTATGAAATGTCAAATTGTTCTGCAGCAAAATTCACTTCTAATTGCGCGCTATATACTTTAGATGAAATCTTCTCTCTGAGTCGGTAGTACAAAGGTTTCGATAGAAATTTTACCTGCGTAGCAATTCAACAGTAGATCAATAGATTTACGGAAAGCAAGTCATGTGATCAGTGTTTTGGGACTTGTTTTTACACGTTGACAGAGATAGAAGTGAGTGTATGGAGCGACAACTCTGGTAGAGATTGATTTTCGTTTGAACAAGCACACCTTTTTTATTTTTTTTATTTATTTTACTAATGCTTCATCTTTCTTATGCTCGTACTTTAGAGTATTTTTGTTGTTGTTGACGACTCCGCATTTCTTCGCGACAACTATGATATCAAAGTCATCCAACAATTACCGAATATCGATTTGGTTTGTGCCAATAAATTGAAAACAGAACAGAAACTTTAATGTGTACACATTTAAATTACAATTATTGGAAACTATTCCGTTGTCAATCACGGAATGCCTTAAAGACTTTATAAAACAAATTACGCAGTGAAAAAAAAAAACAAGAGTGCAGAAACTTTGCGTATCTGTGGAGAAGATCGATGACTATAGACCAAGCCATTATGTCAAAATATAAAGTTATATCACAACGGCGGGAACAATACAAATCTTCTGCGTGATCATGTGATTTTATAAAAAGGGCTGGATTTTCGATCTCTTTTCACTAGATATTGTGCACACTTTGGATTGTAGTCACAACCGAGCCCTGTATCTATTCACGGATACAATCGTCAGTAAGAACTGTCAATTCTTCGCTTACCCCTGTTCTACCAAGGAGAAGTTTGACCTGGGGCAATGTACGAGTTGTCCGCCAGGGGGCTGCCCTATGATGGGGTACAATGCCCATCAGGTGACGGTCAGTCCTGGTCGATATTACCTTAAAACAAATTCCCAGGCGCCTTTTTGTCGTGAGTATTTTTGTGTTGAAATAATTATGGTTCAATGATTTAAGGGTTCAGGTATTCTCGCCTGACAAGACTAAAACGGTAAGGTCCGATGTCATTATAAGGGAGCTGTCAGTATTGTTAGAAACCCTATACGTTTAGACATCAATCAGTATAAGTCGCTAAGCTGTTTTCTCTCAATCCTAATATAACATCAACATTTTCTCTGTAAAGAGAAAATGGATATAAACTTGGAAGAGTGGGTAGGTATATTTAGCTATTCTTTTTCCACTCAATTACTGATTACTCCCTTGTGCTTACGTCAGGCCTTATATGAGGAGTGTGAAGTCAGTTGGATATTCGACATTCGACATTCAAAACATATTCGAAAAATACATTCAAAAGATATT